>JASDQU010739936.1:167082-177653 GCA_032191745.1 Picea mariana
CACATGCCAATGTTTGGAAGAGGACAATCTTGCTGCAATTGGATCTCATGTTGGATACCTATTTTAGGAGGAAATCCTTTTGGCTCCTGAAACATCTCATCATATTTGTTAACAACCTCATACAAATTAGATTTTAACTTTGCATCACATCCTTGGAAAGCTTATTTTTCAACGTTGTCTTTGGGTTTGATCATCAAGAATACAAAGTTCTTACTAGCATTGACTAAGTTCTTACTAGCATTGACTAACAAGTGACAAATTCAACTTCTTGGTATGTGCTCTAACAATGTACTCAACTCCATTTTTAAACAAATGATATTTGTTCTCATGACGATGAAAGATGGATCTCCTATCATATAAATATGGGCTTCCAAAAACAATACCACAAATATCCAATGGAATGACATCAAGCTCTACCTCATCTATAAAGTTTGCAGTGATGGAAAATCTAAGTTTACATCTTTTTGTCAGATGAAATTTGGCATTGTCAGGGACCTAACCCCTCACGTAGGTAGAATAATATATTTTCATGTAATAAAGGTCAATATTAATAAGGCCTAGCAATAAGGAAGAATAAGTCCAAAAAGACCTAATAGAAGCTTCCACTTCTAGAAGGATCTTCCTCTAGATGGTTCTTTTGATAGACATATTTAGTATAAATAGGAGTCAAAGGTATGAGAAATTTTGTCTTGGATATTATTGTAATAGAGCTCTGCTCTGCTGGAGGTTGCCTCCTCGAAGAGGCAAGTGAACATTGCTCTCAGTAATCGAAGTTCTCTTTCTGGTGTTCTTCTGGTATCATTTTGGTATTATTGTGGTGTTGTTCTAATTATATTGTTGTTCATCTACCATTTCTAGCTATTTATTTTTTTTCTGCATACTTTTTTATATTTGGAATATTACAAGTGGTATCAAAGCACCTTCCTCGGAAAAAAATTGTGGGTTAATTTTTTTTCAGGGTAGAGAGGTATTCCGACGTCTTTAAGCTACAAAGACCTATTGTTACGCAGATAAACCCACGGTCAGGGATTCATACACGCAAGAAATACAAGTGGTACTGAAGCACACATCTATTGGCCACCCTTGTAACCCCTGTTTGTACCCCTTCGAGTGGTAGCACATTCGTACCCCTTCGAGTGGTAGCACATCAGACAACACTTGTATACATATCGACCTAGATCTCTTGAATCCCTCCATATATAAACTGATTGGCCACCTAACTGCTATAGTGTCACTGAGAACAACACTCAGGAAGATACTCTCTAGTACCTGGGTAGTCAGGTAGTACGGATAAGGGCACAGTCTAGCCTCCTTAGTTGCTGCCCTGAGATATTGGGCCAAGTACTATAGTTGGACCTTACACGTATATCATAGAGCTACAGCACAGGGAAAACCCTTGTCTGTAGAACCCTTGAATACCTAACCCTTGGGACAGAAACAAAAACATAACAGACAAGATCTATTGCGGCGCAACTGTGTCTCTTGCATTCGAGTTGTGAAATTTCTACACATTTCTTCCTGTTAGCCATTTTGACATTTCATCACTGCAGTATTCTTCAGATCAGAGTATAACTCCACAAGAGTTTAAAAATAAAATAAAATAACGAGCCTGGATCCTGTTGGCACCATTATTTGAGACCTATTCCGTTGGATTTCTCTCTTTGCCCTTATTGCATTCATACCTATCATTTTTCAACAATTTTTTTTCTCTTGTGGACCCGACCCCCTTCCAACACCCTTATTTCAGATTTACCCCATTGGATTCCACTCGTCACCCTGATCGTTGTGATACACTTCACCCATAACCCATTTTATGTGTGGTCCCACCTGTCTCTTTTAGTGTTCCCTCGTCATCATGGCCCATACCCGTAGCCAAGACTTGGAAGCTCGCTTCACTATCTTGCACTCTAATTTCCCAGAAATCCAACAAGAAGTGCGGCAGCTCAGTGCCAATATTGCCACCATCAATTAAAGGATGGATTCCTCCATCACCGCCTCAATCGCGGAACTCAAAGATGAACTCAAACAAGACATTACTACCCATCTTGAATCTGTCGCTACGATGATCTGCACCAAGCTGCATATCCCTACAGATCTTCCCATATATGACCCCCTTTGCATACCGAAGGTGAAACTTCCTGTCATTCCCATAATTTTCAGCCCCATCACTTTCAGCATGACCTACGCTTTCCGCATGTGGATGTGACCAAATTTTATGGATCGGATCCCACTGGCTAGGTAACTCAAATGGAACACTATTTTTCTTTGTATGGAATTACATATGAGTTGGCTAAACTTCAGTATGGTGTTCTCCATCTAGATCAAGAACGTTGGAAATGGTGGCAATGGATAAAAATTCCCTCCAAGGGTATGTGGCTTGGAAACACTTTGTGGTAGAGCTTTATGAACACTTTGACACTGATACCAACCATTTAGGTTGTTTGACAAAGTTGAAACAATCTAGCATAGTGGAAGACTTTATAGCTACTTTTGAGCGATTGGATTTTCAGATAGAGGTCATGTCTGATGATTTTTTCCGAGAATGTTTTATCAGTGTCCTCAAGGATGAGATTTGTGCTCATGTCCTCATGGCTTAGCGTCAGAGTTGGGTGGACACTACTAAAAGAGATAAGGAAGCACAACGAGTTGTCTCTTCTCAAAACCACAAACCCTCCTTTCTTCCTCGCACTAAACCAGTCACTCCCACTCCTCCTTCTACTCCACTAAAGATCAAGAAATTGACCAGGGCCGAAATGGCTGAATGCCAACTCAAAGGGCTTTGCTATAATTGTGATGAACAATATTTTCTGGGACACAAGTGTAAGGAACAAAAGTGTTTTATGGCCATCTCAGAGGATGTTGAGGCTCGCCTTGTGTCTGTGTCACTCGAACCCACTGACATAACCCCTCCCTCAGACCCTCCCGAAGTAGAATCGTTCATTTCCTTAAATTCTCTCACTGGCTTCTCTGCTCCCTAAACCCTCAAGCTAATTGGTTACATCAAGAATAGGAAGGTCATCATTCTTGTTGATAGTGGAAGCACCCATAATTTTATTCATCGTCGCATTGCCTAAGAAACTAATTGCTATATCTGTGCATTCAATAATTTCCAAATCATGATTCCTAATGGTGGGTCCATGAAATGTGGAGGGCGTTTTGAAAATGTGCGTCTCCAAATTGGTGACTACCATCTAAAATCTCATATGTTTTCTATCAACATGGGCAGTTGTGACACTGTGTTGGGTGCAGAATGGATAAGGAATTTGGGTCCCATTCTCATGGATTTTAAGGAATTAACCATGCAATTCGACCAGGAAGGCCAACAATATAAGTTCCAAGACATCACCACTGGTTCCTCGGAGATCATTAGTTCCCATCACATGGAAAAGATGCTCAAAAAAGGTCATTTTGGAATTATTTCCGAACTCCATGCCATCCAAGCCACTGAGACACCCTTTGTGCTTCACGACCTCCAATCCATCCTCTCTAAACATCAAGTGGTTTTTTCCACTCCCCAGGGACTCCCTCCTTCCTGTGGGTTTTCATGATCATTCCATTCCACTTGTCCCAGGAATACTTCCTCCTAATACCCTTCCCTATCATCACCCCTTTTCCCAAAAATATGAAATTGAGAAAATGGTTCAAGAACTGCTTAACGCATGTGTTATCCACCCTAGTACGAGCCCCTAATCTTCCCCTGTGATCACAATCCTTAATAAATAAGGTTCTTGGTGCATGTGTCTTGACTTCTGCACCCTCAACAAACTCACCATTAAAGACAAATTTCCCATTCCTATTATTGATGACCTCTTGGATGAATTGAGTGGCATCCAGTTCTTTACCAAACTTGATCTTCGTTCGAGCTACCACTAGATCCGTATGAAAGAGGAAGACATTCCTAAGACTTCCTTTAGAACTCATGAGGGCCACTATGAGTTTTTGGTCATGCCATTTGGCTTGTGTAATGCTCCCTCCACTTTCCAAAGTCTCATGAATCATGTCTTCCATCCTTTTCTCCATCATTTTGTGTTAGTGTTCTTTGATGATATCCTCATCTATACAAAAACCTGGACATACCATCTTTCTCATGTGGATTGAGTTCTCCATCTATTCTCTTAGCACCAAATTTTCCTTAAACAATCTAAATTTGATTTTGGTGCCTCGGAAGTAGAGTACTTGGGTAATATTGTGGGAAAGGTCGGCGTCAGGGTGGATCTTAAAAAGATTGAAACTATGCAAGATTGGCCTCACCCAAAGACTCTCAAAATCTTGTGGGGATTTATGGGTTTAACAGGTTATTATCACAAGTTTGTTAAGAATTATGGAAATATTGTTGCACCTCTCACTGCACTCCTTAAAAAGAATTCTTTCACTTGGACTCCAACAGCTGCTCAGGCTTTTCAAACCTTGAAAATTTCCATGTGCACCACTCCAATCCTGGCCCTTCCTGATTTCACAAAGACCTTTGTCCTGGAATGTGATGCTTCATGGAAAGGAATTGGTGCTGTCCTTATGCAGGAGGGTCGACCTTTGGCCTTTACCAGCAAACAACTGTCCGAGATCAATTTGTGCAAATAAATCTATGAAAAGGAAATGTTGGCTATTCTACAAGCCGTGGATCTTTGGCACCCTTATCTATTGGGGAAACGCTTCCAAATTAAGACAGATCATCAAAGCCTTAAGTATTTTCTGGAACAATGCCTTTCCTCCCCCGAACAACAAAAATGGGTGACTAATCTCTTTGGATATGATTATGATATTATTTACAAGAAAGGAAAATACAATGTGGTTGCTGATGCACTTTCCCAAAAATATGAAGATGAAGGGTCCCTTTTTTCTCTCTCGTTCATTGTCCCAGATTGGCTCCAAGCTGTTCGCCAGGAATGACTATAAGATCCCAAAAGTTTGCATCTGATACAACAATTGCAATCCAATTCTCTAGTTTCCCCAGGGTACTCTTGGCTCAATGAGGAGCTTCGATATAAAGTCCATTTGTATTTAAGTAAACAATCAAAACTTAAATCTAAGGTACTTTCTGAGCTTCATGCTACACCCACAACTGGGCACTCCGGGTTTACCAAAACCTATGACCGGGTCAAACGTTCTTTTTTCTGGGATGGTATGAAACAAGACGTTCGTAATTATGTGGCTGAATGTGATGTGTGTCAACGCAACAAGGGAGAAAAAGTCAAATATTCAGGCACACTTCAACCACTTCGAATTCCACCTGCTATTTGGTGGGATATCTCTATGGATTTTGTTTTCGACTTACCTAAATCAGGCAATAAATCAATCATTATGGTGGTAGTTGATCGTCTTTCCAAGTATGCTCATTTCTTTGCTCTTCAACACCGATTTACAACATCCACTGTGGCTCAATTTTTCATGGATCATGTCTTCAAGCTTCATGGCATGCCGCATTCTATTGTTTCTGATCACAACCCAACTTTCACCAGCAATTTTTGGCAAGAACTGTTCAACCTACAAGGCACCCAATTGCATCTCATCACAACTTATCATCCCTAGACTGATGGCCAAATTGAAGTTGTCAACAAATGTTTGGAAACATATTTGAGGTGTTTTGCATCAAAAAGGAAACATTAGTGGGTTCAATGGTTGCCACTAGCTGAATGGTGGTACAACACTTCATACCATACAACTATCCACATGACTCCTTTTGAAGCGATATATGGAAAAAATCCACCTTCAGTTCTCTCATATTTGCCAGGTGTCTCGAAGTTCCAAGCAGTTGACCAAACACTTACATTTTGAGAGGCTATTCTCTATACCCTCAAAGAGAATTTGGTCATGGCCTAGAATCACATGAAGAAACAAGAAGATCAAGGTTTCTCTAAACATCAATTTGCAGAAGGGGATCAAGTGTTTCTTCGACTGCAACCTTACAAGAAAAATTCCCTCAAGGCTGACTAGTGTTAGAAACTGGTGCCCAAATTTTATGGTCCTTATACGGTTCTCAAGCGTGTGGGACATGTGGCCTACCAGTTAGCTTTGCCCAGTCATTCTAAGCTCCATTCTATTTTTCATGTTTCCTGCTTAAAGAAGGTGATTGGAACTAAGTGCCAAACCCAAACCACCCTTCCCGAGTTGGACGAAGAAGGCTCTATTTGGCTATAGCCACAAGCAGTTTTAGACCAGTGTGAGCGTCTTCTGCGTCAACGAACCATCAAGGAAGTGTTAGTCCAATGGAAAGATACAACTCCAACAAATGCCACTTGGGAACCAGCTACCATTCTGCAACAATTTCCCCATCTCAAGCCTTGAGGACAAAGCTGTTTTTAAGGGGGAGGGCATGTTAGGGACCTAACCCATCACGTAGGTAGAATAATATATTTCCATGTAATAAAGGTCAATATTAATAAGGCCTAGCAATAAGGAAGAATAAGTTCAATAATACCTAACAGAAGCTTCCATTTCTAGAAGGATCTTCCTTTAGATGGTTCTTTTGATAGACATATTTAGTATAAATAGGAGTTGAGGGTATGAGAAATTTTGTCTTGGATATTATTGTAATAGATCTCTACTCTGCTGGAGGTTTCCCCCTCGAAGAGGCAAGTGAACATTGCTCTTAGTAATCAAAGTACTCTTTCCGGTGTTCTTCTGGTATCATTTTGGTATTATTGTGGTGTTGTTATGATTATATTGTTGTTCATCTACCATTTCTAGCTATTTATTTTTGTTCTGCATACTTTTTTATATCTGGAATATTACAGGCATTGTCATATATCCAACCTAGAGGATATGGTTTAGGATGAGGAGCTGTTTCCAAATGCAATTTCTTCACAATGTCTTCAAAAATGAGGTTTTCTTGTGATCCAATATCAAATAGAGTATCTATATTGATATGCTTTGAAATTACCCTTATGTGGAAAATCTCTATTATTTCTTTTTCATGTTTAGTTTCATTGAGGCTACTACTTGAAGAACTAGTGCTGGCAATAGAGGCCTTACCTTGAAAACCTATGGCTGTGATTTTTTTTTCATCTCCAGAATCAGATCCTAAATCATGTTGTATAGTTGCAACAGTCTTTGGTTTCCCTTTGTTGTTGAACTTTATGGGTCTCATTTCAGGATGAAGTTTCCAACAATGGTCTTCGTCATGGCCATCTTTTGAATAGTGTTTACATGCGAGTTTTTCTCCCTCTTTATTGAATGAATAATTCTTTTTTCTGTTTCCTTTGAATTTCCTCTTTCCTTTGTCTCCATTATAAAATGGCTTCTTGCTGCCCTCTTGAGGAGCATTCTTCCCTCTTGCTTCTAAATGAGTTGCATGTACACAAACTTCATATAGATTTGTAGGGTTAAAGATAATAATTGTGTGTCTCAAGTAGCTATGCAATCCTACAATGTATTTGAGTAAAGTTTCTTGAGAAGATAAATCTATACCCAAATTCAAAGCTCTTCTCCTAAATTATTGAGTGTACCTTTGCACATTTTGTCCTTTAGCTTGTCTAAATTTTTGCCAATCCATGATAGCTTTCTGCATGTATGCTAACAGATAAAATTTCCTTTTAATTGAAACAATAAAATCAGTCCAAGAGGAGAAAACTTTACCATGCTTCTTCATGTCCTCTTGAGTTTTGGCTTCCCACCAAATGAGTGTCGCACCTTCCAATCTAGGAGAAGCAAGCTGAATCTTAGTTTCATCATCCTGGATTCTTTGTATCCTACAATACACTTCAATTTGACGAATCGAATTATCCAATTTCTCTGCATTTACCTTTCCATTGTACATAGGCAATTCAAACCTAATATCAAGCTTAAGTAAAGGAGTTTGTGGAGGAATTTTACCATCTTCTTTTGGAGAATTTGGAGATGGTTGTGAAATGGTAGAAGAATTGGAATATGGAGGTGAACAAGGTGGAGTGTCACCATTTCATCCATTTCCTCCATTTCCTTTTGGATTTTTATCACCATTACCTTCATCACATTTTGGAGGATTTGAAATTTCTCCTTGCAACCTTGCATTCCTTTCCTCATATAATTTTACCATTTCTGTCATATCATAAAAGGATTTTCTAAAAGTTTCCTTTTCTGAAGTAGGAATTTCATGACTCTCCTCATGAGCCATAATTGGTGAATGCCTCCTTGAAGCTTGAGGTGAATGTATTTTTCTCCTTCTTGAGAGTTGAAAACTTGGCTCCACAAGTTGTCCTTCTCCTCTTGTGAGCTTCAACCTTGTAAGCATCAGAAAACAACACAAATGCAAACAAATCAAAACTTCAAAAACCTTTGCTCTGATACCAACTTGATCTGAAAATGATAAAGACTTATGTGTAAAAATTGCAAGTGGAAAATGTACATGTCTTGGGCAATTAGATCAAGTTGCAAGCACATGAAAATATTTAGTTTTTATACTTAAAATGAACAACAAAAACAGTCATAAACAACCATCAAAATAAACACATAACATAACAAAATGAAAAAAGGATTTCACCCCTCTCTTGGGCTACATATCATGGTCCAACTTCTAATGGATCATTTTCATTATATGCTAAAAAGTGTTAAAACAATGCTTTAAAATGATCAAAATGCAAAATAGATGGCTCTAAGGGCTCCAGAATGTCCAAAAACCCCTAGTTGGGCTCTTTCTGCACTTGGTTTGGCCAAAAATTGAAGAAAATACCCTTCCTGGACATTTTCCCCCAATACTTGTTGTCTTTTCTCTGTAAAACGCACCCACCCTACAAAAACCTGGCCTATGCGTAACCAAACCTAGCTCCCGCATGCGTTATAGAATGTGGGTGGATTTGTCGCACTGTTAAAATTATCACCTTTTTTGGTGGAGTTCTAGGTCGTATGGCCCATGTGGCCAAGGTGTCGGGCTAACTGCTCGCACCCGCCGGATAGCACCTCCACATCGCCGCGCCCTCGGTTGTATGGTAAGGTTGTTGTGGAGTGTGACCAAGGGTTGGGGCTTAGCCCTGACCCTTTCTCCCCTCTGACCTAAACTTTAAATTAATTCAAATATAATTTGAAAGCTATAGTGGTTAAGTAACACTTGTAGGCGGGTTGGTGTCCTGGCCTACGTGAAGACTTGCGCCCCATGGAGGTCGCAGGTTCAACCCCTGCGGAGCTAAACTCAACCATTTTGCACAAGGAGGGGGGTGGCATGTGGCACCCAAACATTGGTCCATGGAATTGCCATGTGTCGACCAAGGATTGCTCCACTTCACCACCTGCCCAGTCACTATGCCAGGTCAGTTGTATGATCGTATGGTTAGCTGCCACATCAGACTATATGGACTGTACAGTCAACAAATTTTGCCTGTTTGGAAAAACAGACAGAACACGATAAATTCCTCATACGAACTCCGTTTGAGCCCGTTCAAGTTGTGTTGGGATCGTGAGCACGAGATCTACGCAATGAAACCATTTTCAAGTAATTTCGAACACTTTGATTTTTGAGCATTTTTTTGATCCCCTGGATCACTTGTACATTCCAATGGGAAGCTGGATGTGCCTCCTAGTACCAAGGAGGAATATGTAGAGAATGCATGGCAAGATGTTATGGAGACATTTATGGAATCATTAATTGATTCTAGACTTGTAGCTAATAGGAGTGTTTTAGAGTACAAGGACATGGTTATTAGAGTTGACTTTGACAAGGTAAGATTGAGGGTGAAAATTCCCTCGCCTTGAGGGTGAGTTTTTGTATTTTTGAAAGGATCGATGGTTGAGCAGAGGCTCCCGATTGTAAAGTTTTGATGAAGCACTGGTTGTTCTGGTTATGTATTGGCTTTTGAGATTTCTTGCCTTATGAATGTCAGCTTCTTTCCACCTCTCTGTGTACACTGTGTTAGAATAAATCGAAATTGGAGGATCCAGTCGAGTTACGCTGTTATAGGATGATGTATGTTGGATCACTATAATAGTTGTATTGTTTCTAATCAGTTCTTGTATTTTCTCAACGCTGCATGATTTGGAATTGGAAGATCCAGTCAAGTCACCCTTCAGTTCCCCGAAACTTTGAACCAAGAGGATCTTGTATTCTGAGTTTTTCCTCCTCAAGCTGCTAAAAGGCCTGATGCCCAAAGCAGTCTTGCTCACTCATCTCACTAAGTCTTCCATCTGCTCATTTTATAATCGACTCACTGATTGAAGTTAGAGAAAGACCTCCTTTGTTTTTCTACATACCAATCTCGATTTCCTGAGTTTGAGCGATATCTTCTCGAGTCTCTATCCATTCGATCACCCCATTAAAAGAAAAATAGTGACATAAACTAATGGGCGTCGGGCTCTACTCCTACTGCAATCCAGAAGTGACTTCCAACGCCAACATTTCTGGTGCCGTTGTCGGGGACGAAGTTGAAAATTTTCCCCGAGATTGAATGACATTGAGCCTCTGATTTTGAAGGTGCATAAGGTATTAGAGCCTTTGAATATTGCTACTATGCACCTGGCGACTCCATTGTGACGACTTCACTGTGGCGAACCTGCCATGTTAATTGTGGCTTTTAGAGGCAGACACACGCGGTCCCATCCACATCTGACTCTAGCTACACCTGAAACTGATCCGGAGGTGGTTCTCAGAAAAGGAAAGGCCTCTGAAG
>JASDQU010739937.1:14220-29104 GCA_032191745.1 Picea mariana
CAATATGGGAAATTTTATTATTACCTTATCTTCACGAAGAATATTGTAAGGGGTTTATGTATTGTAATCCGAGTCTTTATGTCGAAGAAGTGGGTTTTCAAGCCCGTGAGCAGTCTTTATGTGCTTGTCTCATTTTCGGTGTGCATTTTTATTTATGTTTGGTATGGTTTAATTCTTGTATGTTGTCGCATATAAGTAATTGTTGTTATATTGTATTTTGTTTCTTGAACATGTCAGTATGGTGCTTATATCCTATACATGTAGTTGTGCATGAGTATGGAAAATGTTGATAGTTTTCATGTAAGCTAACCTTATGATTTTGGTATGAGCCTCTGGGGAAATATTGAATGTTCGTGCATGCATAGTGTTGGGTATGTGTTATATTCTTTGCATGTGCATGTGTGGGCATGTCAGATTTGACAACTGCGTCTAACAATCCCTCATTTTTTCTATTTTTAGCGGTTTACTAAATTAATCCCAGATTAAGGGATTAGGGTTTTGGTATCTACGAAATACCTAAAAACATTGTATATATTGTATGGTGAATGGTTAAATTTGATAATGAATATAATAAAGGTTTTTCCAGTTGAGGGTTTCCAGTATAAATCTCTGTGTACTATGTGAATGAGCCATTGATTAAATTTTGTTTTTCTTAAGAATCTATATGCATTTCTTTACTTCACAGGTTTAAAAATTTCATGTGGTATCATAGCTCATTTTTGGCTTTAGAGGGATGCCTTTGTTGTTGAGGCTTTGGATTGATCTTGATAGATCAAGTTTATCTTGGGTCTGTGATAAACCTGGGTTTAGTGGGAGCTTTTGCAGTTGTGATTTGAGTGCAAAACGAGGAATAGCAAGCTCTTCTAGAATCAAGATAGAGAAGTTCAACGGTAAAAAATTTGAGCTATGGAAGATGGAGGACCTTCTTGTAGACAAAGAACAATAGATCATTGTGGATCCCGGTACACAGCCTACTAGTACATTGTCTACAAGCACACAGGATATTAGTACACAAACTACCAGTACACCACTTACTAGTATGTCGAAGGAAGATTGGGAGAAGTTGGACAGAAGAGTAAGGATTACTATTCGACTCTGCCTAGCAGATTCGTCATTGTTGAATATCTCAGGAGATTCTACAGCGAAGGAACTCTGGGATAAGTTGGGGAATTTGTATCAATCAACGTCCCTGATAAACAAGTTGTTTCTTCGAAATAAGTTGTATCATCTTAGGATGGAAGATGGGGATTCTATGACAAAACATCTAAATGCCTTTAATACTCTGGTAAGTCAACTTGTCTCTATTAATATTACGATTATAGAAGAAGATAAGTGTATTACTTTGTTATGTTCTTTTCCGGACTCTTGGGATAATCTAGCTGTAGCAATTGGTAGTACCACTCAATCTACACTGATGTATGAGGATGTTGTTTCATCCTTTTTATCTGAAGAGATGAGGCAGAAAAGCATGGATAATCATAGCACAGATGCTTTATTTGTAATTAGTCGTACCCAAGACAGGAATCCCGGTAAGCCTTCAGGGGGGAGATCTAAATCTAAAGGTAGATCTAAGTCTCCAAGAAAACATTTGAGGAAATTATAGAAGTGTGGTAAAATAGGGCATTATAAGAAATATTGCAAGTCTAAGAAGGTTGAAAAACCAAAGGGATTTAATAGTACCTCTTCCAAAGAGGCGAAAACCTCCACTGAAGAAGGAGGTGATGTTTACCTAGCATCTACAAGTACACATGCAGACTGCGATGTATGGTTGATCGACTTAGGTGCATCATACCATATGACTCCTCACAGGGAGTGGTTATCTAAATATGAAAAATATGATGGTGGTGATGTATTCCTAGGAGATGACTCAACAACAAAATTCTTGGAACGTGGAAGGGTTAAGTTGCTGCTAAAATATGGAAGGATTAGAACACTCCCAGGGGTTCTTCACATTCCAAAACTTGCCAGGAGCCTAATATCTGTAAAAAAGTTGGATGATGCAGGAGTGGATACTGTATTTGGAAGGAAAAATTACAAGATGGTACGAGGGGAAATGGTGTTCATGAGGGGAATTCAGTGTGGAACGCTATACAAGTTGTTGGGAAGAACTTATACTAATGGGTGTAACAGTTTTTTTGTCCTTGAGTAGACAAATAAATAAGACAAGGCCAATATCATCCCTGAAACGAAGACCATGCTATGGCATCAAAGACTGGGGCATATTGGAGAAAAGGGCCTTCAAACACTACACGATAAAGGCATGGTTGAAGGTATGTCTAATTACACTCTGGATTTTAATTTCTGTCAACATTGCATATATGGTAAACAAAATTGATTAAGATTCCCATCTAGTTATACAAGAGAAAAGGGGATCTTAGAGATGATACACAGTGATGTGTTTGGACCTGTTCCTGTTCCATCCTTAGGCAAAGCTGTGTATTATGTTTCATTCATAGATGATTTTTCAAGGAACACATGGATTTATTTTCTTAGAAAGAAATCTGAGGCATTTGATAATTTAAATAGTTTAAGGCTCTAGTAGAAAATCAGACAGGGAAGAAAATAAAGGTATTGAGAATAGATAATGGTGGATAATTCTGCGGAAACGAATTCGAAGAATTATGTAAGAAGTGAGGTATATCAAGGCAAAAGACTACTCCATACACTCCTCAACATAATGGATTTGCAGAAAGGATGGACAAGACACTGATGGAAAAAGCAAGGAGCATGCTCAGCGGTGTCAGGTTAGGACAAGAATTCTGGGCAAAGGCAGTGGGTACAACATGTTACCTGGTCAATCAATCACCTTCATCAACATTGGATGATAAAACTCCACACGAGGTATGGTCTGCAAAGAAACCCTCTCTTCAACATCTTAGAGTGTTTAGTTGTGATGCTTATGTACATGTTCCAAAGGAAAATAGGAGTAAGGTGGATAAAACGGATGAAAAGTGTATCTTTATTGGTTATAAAGATGGTGTGAAAGTTTATAATCTTTGGAACCTAGAAAACAAGAAGACTATTTACAGTTGAGATGTTTTTTTCAGAGAGGTAAAAGATGTGTCGAAGCAAGAATTCCTACCAACACAAGAAAAACCTGAGAAAATAGAGCTTGAGTTGGATGATGCAAAATCTAAATCATTTGAAGAAGAGGAAGAAAAATAAGAAGAAGAAGAAAAACCTCATACCCCAGTATTGAGGAGATCAGTGAGAGATAAAAGGCAACCAGAAAGGTATATTCCACCTGATTTCCATTCCAATTTTTCTTTATCTATTACTGATGATGATCCCAGAACTATCAGGGAAGCAGTGAATTCAGAAGATAGTAAGCTTTGGAAGAAGGCCATGGTTGAAGAAATGGATGCCTTGGATAAGAATGAGGCATGGGATATAGTTGAGTTTCCAGATGGAAGAAAATATGTTGGTAGCAAATGGTTGTTTAAGAAGAATTTTAATGCACAAGGTAAAGTGGAGAAATACAAAGCTCGGTTAATAGCAAAAGGTTATTCCCAAGTAGAGGGAATTGACTTTGGTGAGATTTTTTCTCTTGTTTCTAAGTTAACATCTATTATATTTCTTTTATCTATTATTGTTTCTTTTGATATTGAAGTGGAACACATGGATGTGAAGACAACATTCCTACATGGGGATCTGGAAGAAGAAATCTACATGAAGCAGCTAGAAGGCTTTGTAGTGAAGGGAAATAAAGAGTTGGTCTGTAAGCTAAAGAAGTCACTATATGGTCTGAAGAAATCACCTAGGATGTGGTACCAAAAGTTTGACACATATATCCTTGGATTGGGAATTGTAAGAAGGAGTGTTGATCACTGTGTATATTCCAAGCATGTTGGTAATCACTTCATTTTTGTAGTGTTGTATGTTGATGACATGTTGTTTGTAGGAAATAACATGGATGTTATAAAGGAGATGAAATCACAACTATCCTCCAAATTTGACATGAAGATCTCGGTGCTGCTAACTTCATTATGGGAATTGAAATTAAAAGAGATCATGAAAACAAGAAACTCTGGTTGAATCAGAGAAAATATGTTGAGACGATATTGAAGAGGTTTAATATGCATGGAAGTAAACTGGTCAAGGTTCTTATTCCTATAAGTGTAAAGTTATTTGCAGATCAGTGTCCCAATACACCGGATGAAGAAGAGGACATGTCCCATGTTCTGTATGTTAGTACAGTTGGAAGTTTGATGTATGCAATGTTCTATACTAGACATGACATTGCACATGTAGTGGGATTTTTGAGCAAGTATATGTCAAAACTAGGGAAGGAGCATTGGACATCAGTAAAGAGGGTCTTTGTAACACCCCGTCGTTATGATGACAAGCGACAACATAGGTAAAAAGTAAATATTTTTTTTTTTTTTTTACTGCACTAGGAAAGTACTGACAACAAAACAATCACAACAACTCAACTCGATGACATCAAAATGAAGGAGGATGCAAGTAACATAAACTTCCATGGCGGGCGAGAAATATAATATCAACAATCATTAATTACAAAAGTGTCAATGCGCAGGAAGTAAACAACTAGAACCATCACGCAGTACATTGAAATCCCATTCCGCAAGAAGGATATTATCTAAGACTATCACCATGACATTAATTCCCATACACACGAGAATCCCACAATCTAACATTGTACATTACTTTATAAGTCGACACGCGCAATCGATTTTATTAACTGAATCTTTCACATGTTAACATTATTCTAAAGGCACAAGGGACTTCAATTTTGTTATAAATAAGTAAAAGGCTAGAATTCCTCAATAACCATAATTCCACATTATTTTAAGGCACAAGGTCAACTAATTAATAACGCTTCACCCTAACTTGAATAAATATAAGGAACTCACCTGAGGTAAAAATAATCTTCTTCCACAAGCAACCATCTATTACTTTTTCCTTGGGTTGCGTAACCTACCCAATTCTTATTTATTAATTATGCGCAAGTCACATTATAAATTGTCTTGAATGATCAAAATAATTCAATAAATGTGTAATCATTAAAGGAAACACTTACTAAGTCAGTATTATAAAAATACCTATCGCTCAATACAGTATATCACTAAGAGAATCATTAATAAACATGAAATCCTTTGTGCTTTATTTTCTTAAAGCTCCCATTATATATTAGATGTTGTATAGAATAGTATATATAAGTTCTAATATATCTAGTGGTCAACCAAATACTTTAAGAGGGGGTAAAAGCATTTTAATTTCTCAAAAATAAATTGAAGGTTGTTCCACTAACTTAGTGAAATTCACCAAGCTGATTATCCTATCATTACTTCCACGTCCAACAAAAGAAGCAACTTAATAACCAATCCCTTTACAATTTTAATCGAATAATCAAAATTTCACATCAATCCCTTTATCCATATAAATTAAAAGAAACAACTTAATAATAAACAAGTTGGGACATACAATCCTTTTACCATTAAAATTTAAAATGTGTTAACTGCAATAAATTCTAGATTGTAATAGAACTTAACTAAAATAGATACTCACTTCTAACTACCACTGAAGTTATAATTCAAATTTAGGATCGTATCCTATATAAATTAAACCAAACCTCATTACCATTGAATTGTTTTCTAAGTTATAAATGCGCCTGAGTTGTAATTCAAGATTTTAAACTGCCAACAATTAACTAAATTATTTTTGAGTTAGAAGTTCTGGTAACAACAAAATTACATTTGTTCCTTCCATAAAATCAGGAATAATTCGATAACACAACCATCAGCAAAATTGGAAACTCGTGGCCAACATTCTGCATCACAATCCACAATTAAATCCGATCAGGGCGTGGGAAATGACTGGAAAAATGCAATCATCACCCGAAGGAAGTATGAGGTCCTCTAGGAAGCGTCACAGTCATCCTAAAGGAAAATTCTTGGTAATCACACAGTCATATCCTTCAAATTGGACGACCTGATTGTGAGTGTCTGATGATGAAGCGCTTCTTCCTTCTATAATTTAATAATCAGAATGAAAGTTTCTCTATACGAACGAAGTTTCTGTAGTTTTTACCTATTTTGCGGAAACAACTATGCCAACCATAAAATATATCTTTCCTTTATCCTAGAAGTGGAGGTATCATGGAATTAGAAGAATATTATATATTTATTCTAAATTCAGATGCATAAATACTAAATATATTATAAAATCAATTTGGCAGAGAGGAATTAGAATAATCTGAAAATATAAAACTTTGTCGAGTTATTAACTCATTTTATTATTTAAATATTATGTAACATAGGAAAACAAGTACAACGCCTTGCTATCACTGATTTCTAGATAATCGTTGTAGGGTAAATGGATTTTCCAGATGCACGGAAGGGTGCTACAGCCAGACGTGGGTACGACAAGAAACCCAAGAATCAACACCAAGAAAAGAGCACAAATCGTGGTCACTCGTCTGTTGAGCGCACTGTCAATCTGCGGTCAACACGCTCTCTAAGGAAGGTTTGGCCATTGTCCAGTCAAGCTGGAGGTGGCTGTGTTTAAACAATAATAGCAAACAAAAAGGGAAAGGATCCACCTCTACCCTCTATCTTACACTGGAGGAAAATCGCAGGTCATAGATAATGGCAATCCGTGGTCAAACACAACAATCTCAGTCAACTATTAATTGTCAAACGTGGGCGTTTTCAGTCATGAAAAAAAAACATAAACCAAATCTGTGCGATAGAATCGATGATAGTTAAGAATGGTGAAAAAAAAATCAATGCAACAACACAGACAAGATTCAATCACTGTCCCTAACTGGATGCCAAACCGCACAAGCTGATCAGACACCAATGTATCTAATCCCAGGGTATTAAATTAAAACGTAGTTTTGGAAGTTAAAGCATTTGTCCTCCCTTATTTTTATTTCCTTTTTCTTCTGACGCCCAAGCGCATAATGGAACTAAACTCTGTTAAGTTTCAAGATACCAATGTATAAAAATAAAAACAAAAGCAGAGTGTGATCAAGTCTTTTCATAATGAGGATATCGATAAAACTGTAGGCTAAATTTAGATCGATTACGTCATCAGGACACCAATAAAAATTCAGACTGAATTTAAATCTTTTCATCACCAGGATATCATTAAATTGCAGACTGAATGAATATACTAGTATACCAATATGTAAACAGAACAGAGTGAGATTAAATTTTTCCTTTTTTCATTACCAGGATATCATTAAATTGTAGACTGAAATGAATATACCAGTATACCAATATGAAAACAGAACAGAGTGAGATTAAATTTTTCTCCTTTTTTTTCATTACCAAGATATCATTAAATTGCAGACTAAAATGAATATACCAGTACACCAATATGAAAACATAACAGAGTGAGATTAAATTTTTCTCTTTTTTTTCTTTCATTACCAGGATATCAATCCACTTAGCCAATAGTAAGGGAACAAAAGGGTCCAATGGGAGAGGTCATGGAGATGATCGTAGCGGAAAACCAACATGACATGGAATTTCCATAAGCAAAGGTACTTTGCTAGAGGGTGCAAGACAACAAGCTGCCAAGGACAACAACGAAGGTAGACGATGGAGGGGTTCATCCTTCGCTTCACCATCCTTGCACAGAAAAGAAGGGCGTTGAGATCCATAGGTCTTTTAACGCTAAGGCGACGACCGTAGATCAAGTTCCTGGCCGACTGCTCAGGTGAGGACTGGTGAGCTAGGGATGAAGAGAAAACAACACATGGTCACATTCAATCATAGGGCTACCAAGTCAAGCGGGGTGAAGGCCTTGGGAAATCAATCAACCAAACAAGCAGCTAGGCTAAGACGAGGGGTCCGCTATTAATATAACATCAATCCATTTACAAAAAATATGCATTCTACTCTACCAAATAGAAGAGCGTACTATTTCCCTTGCCTTCTCCGAGTGTCATCCGCGCTTAGCGCCACTCCCGCTCGCCAACCATTGAGACCTCACCGGTACCTCCCAGCCAATGCTAGGGGTACTCTGCTTCCCCCTTATCTCCCCGAGCCACAAAGGGGCCACACACTATCTAGGTGGTATGTCTAGCTCCCATCTCACCTCGCAAGGCTGAGCTACCACTCCTATCCGAGCTGGGAAATCCCAACTCCCCACAAGTAATCAGTCGAGTCACAATCCGACAGTGTAACGTTACATTAACAGCCCATCCTCTCTTCCTCATTTTCCCTTTCTTTTATAGAGTTTTTAGGACCTCCAACTTTCCTTAAATGACATTTAAATTAAGTTTTAGTAAAAATATTTTAAATATTCTCCTTCGCACAAGTGTCGTCCATCCCCCTCTTTCCTCCAATAATTATTTTCTTTAAATTTATTAATTGTCTCATTTCCCTCACCCACCTAGAGTTGCTCCTAAATTTACTCCTAGGTGTTCCTAGATTCCCTTACAGGTTTAAGTACTTTCCCTAAAAAGAAGTTGCTAATTTAGTTAATTTTAGAAGGTTATTAATTGCAAATTCCTTACTATGTTGACCTCGCTTTTTACCATAAATTCCCCTCTTTCCCTTATTATGTTTCCCCCATTCCTTAGTTTCCTAATTTTTATTATTCCCTTCTTTCCCCTTTTATTAGGCCAAAATGGTAGTTGCGCTATTTACTCTTTTCCTTTTATTATTAATTTGAAATCTTTTTACACTTTCACAAGTTAAACAATTTATTTCTTCTTTACAATTTAAAACCACAGATTTTAATTAAATTAATACTCTCTTCATTTTACCCCAAAAATTTATGAAGACTAAAACTATTACTTAAGTGGTTTATAGTTAAAAATTTTATTTTTATTTTTATAGGGTCTTTTCTTAAGGTTAGACAAAATTTTACCCTGAGAAGTTTTAGACTTAAGACTTAGATTCTGAACTAGGCGACATTTAATTAGGAAAGTTGTTTAAGAATTTCTTAATGTGTTAAATGTCTTAGGGCCATCTAAGTTTGTTCCTTCATCATCAACAACACGATGTGCCCTTCAGGACGCACCACGTACTCCAAGGGTGCCACTCGCCTTGTTTGTTTCTTTTGCGTGACGTGCCCTTCAGGATGCACCACGTGCTCCAAGGGTGCCACTCACCTCGTTTGTTTCTTTTGTGCGACGTGCCCTTCAGGATGCACCACGTGCTCCAAGGGTGCCACTCGCCTCGCGACTGATTGGTAGACATCAATAACCCCTGGAGTCAACACTCCGCCAGGTGAACTTGTGGGAGACTAAGGGCTCTAAGGAATAAGGCCCCCACCTTATTGTGCACCCCTTAGAATCATCATGAGCGACTGTCGCAGTCTACCCTCATGGAATCGTGGATCCTCTCAAACTAGGTAATAGTTAACCTACAGTTCGAGCCACGATGGGAGTGCTAGTAGGCTGTGGCAGGGCTATTGTCAACACCTCTCCCTCAACCACTCTAGAAATCGTGTGTGGCCCCTTTACTCCATATGTGAGTCTGGTCGAAAAGCTATCGTCAACCTACATAATCAACAATCATATCATAACATGTCCACATCATATCATCGAATCAAATATACTAAAATCATAGTAAACAATCAACCCCAAAGCACCCTCCCTGACTCGATCCGGAGTCCAAGGGGTCCTGTCGATGCCTCTGCATCCTCAAGGTCAAAAACCCTGCACACTCAGTAAAACTGAGTCAATAGCACCTGTCGATGTCAAAGCAATAAAACATCATGTCATCTAGCATATCGCATCACAATCAAGGATAAATGTTTTCTTATCATAAAAGTCCAGATCACGTGAGAAAGTGTCCTCAAAGAATAAGTTTTCTCAGTGCGCCAGAGCGGGATGTTATAGTCTTTAGGTATTTACGTGGCACTACCAATTATGGATTATGCTACCAAGGAAGACCAGGATTGGACAAAATGGTGGACATACATGGCTTTGTTTATGTAGACTGGGCTGGAGATCTAGATCAAAAAATATCTACAAGTGGGTATGTGTTTAACCTATTTGGAGGAGTAATCAGTTGGATGAGAAAAAGACAGGTTGTAGTGGCACTCTTAACTACAAAATTTGAATACATGGAAGAAACTCATGCAAGAAAGAAAGTATTATGGTTACAAATATTATGTTCAGGTATTGGGTTGGTACAACAAGCAGTGATGTTAGATTGTGACGGTTAGAGTGCAATCTTCTTGGCAAAGAACCTAGCTTATCATTCAAAGACAAAGCATATTGATGTTCAGTATCACTTTGTGAGAGACATGGTTGAGGAAAAGAAGGTGTTACTGGAAAAGTTTGACACTTTGAAGAATGTTGTAGATTCATTGATGAAGTCTGTGAGCATAAAAAAGTTCTCCTAGTGTAGAGTAACAATGGGCATTGTTGCCATGGATTGTTGACTATATATAATATTGTGGACCCCTAGATGTAAAGAACACAACAAGTGGGAGAATGTTGGGTATGTGTTATTTTATTTTCATTTGTGTGTGTGGGAACATCATATTTGACAATTGTGTCTGACGGGGGTATGCCCCCTGTGGTTACGCGCAACATTCGGGGCAACGCCGCAAAATTTTTATTTTTGGGCAGTTTTTGCTATTTTTAGTGGATTTTTCTATTTTTGGTGGTTTACTAAATTAATACCGGATTAATGGATTAGGGTTTTGGTATCTACTGAATACCTAAAAACATTGTATATATTGTATGGTGAATGGTGAAATTCGATAATGAATATAAGAAAGGTTTTCCCAGTTGAGGATTTCTAGTATAAATCTCTGTGTACTATGTGAATGAGCCATTGATTAAATTTTGTTTTTCTTAAGAATATATATGCATTTATTTACTTCACAGGTTTAAAACTTACACATAGAATACTTTGTGTGCACCGAAGGTTGGATTTACTTGTGCACATTGGGAAGCAGTACACGTGCAAAAAGAGAATAGATTTTGTGTGTGACACCATGATGGTTGTGAATATAGTAGTTTTGTGTGATCAATACTCTAGTGTGTAGTTTATTGAGCTACTTCCACTGTTATAATTTGTGTGGTGTGATTCAATCTTGGATTGAGCATGTTACTTCAAGTGATATTGCACATACATGTCATTAGGATATAATCTACGTAGTGGTTTTCAGAGTAGAATTGTTCAGTAGTTAGTTGGATGGTGTTAAAGTATGTTTTTTCAAAGCTACAGAAGTTGACTTGTGGGTAACGGAAAAAGTTACAAGTTGGGTAATGTGGCTCAGCCTGGGTGGATGGGGACATTACAAATTGGTACCAAAGCATTCTTTTGGAGAAGTGCATGTGGCCTAGCCTAGTCTGGGACTCTAGGATGTTACAATATGGTATCAAGTCATTTTGTTCAACATTGTACCTGTATGGGAAAGTGGTCAATAAGAAGTTGTAGAACTCTAGTTTCAACACTGAGCTTTCACGGGCCAAGTTCTACTTAAGGAAAAATACGGACTGGTAAGTGGTTGAATTTGAAATTTCAGCATGGCCATGGTGCACATTAAATAAGAATGTGTAGATTTGCATGTTAAATGTTGGGTATTGTGGGGTTTGGAATTGGAACTGCGCATTAAACATTGGTGCACAAGTGTGTGCACTAAAGGTTTAAGGTTGCGTGGAACAAATTTGTGGTGCATGTGTATTATTGATATGTGGTGTGAATTTTAAGAATCGACATTACACATTGGTGTATGTTGAATACCAGTGTGCACATGGGTTTTAGAAGAAAGGATTCTAACAAGATAGTGCATAGTTTTCATGAAGTTGTCTCATGAATTCATCTAACAAATATTGTTGCTTGCACATTTTGCAGAAAAATCAATGATTAGAGCAGGAAAAAATCAATGCAGAAGGTCAAAAGCATGGAAGATGCACAAAGGACTTACAATCTTGATGATGAGTTTGGGGATTTGTATGTCGGTTTGGGTGTTGATGGTACATAATCCAAGGAGGATCGCATAAAATTGGTAGAAACCATTAAGGGACTACAAAACAATTTTCAAAGATATAAATATTATAACGAAAGGCTTATGAAATCCAAGGCACAACAAGATGACTTCAATGTCAAATTGATGCAAATCTTGGACATAGTAGAAAATAAAATGGATAAGGAGACAGAGACAAGTAGGTCAAGAATTCACAGGTCCCATGATGAGAAAATAAGAGAAGGAAGGAGTTATGGTAGGCATCGACCTCACTTGCCAAATAATTCCTTCAAGAAAGCGTGTAGAAGCTCAAGTCCATCTCCTGTCAAAAATCATAAGAGAAGGATTGGGGTAGACATGATACAGGGAGAAATGAATTAAATCAAGCCTCCTACCTTTGATGGGGAGCACAAGATGAATGAAAATGCATATACCTGTCTAATGGGTATGAGGAAGTCCTTCTGGTTGTATAATTATTTTGTACAAGTAGAAAGGAGGATTGTTATCTATCAACTAAAAGGAAATGTGAAAATGTGGTGGGATTAGTATGTGTAGGTGAAACACATTGATGAAAAGAAGGTTACTTGGAGGGACTTCAAGAGGCGTTTTTGAAATAAATACTTAACCAAGAGGTACTATGACAAGAAAATGGAGTTCTTTGAGTACCTCCATTTTCTTGTCATAGTACCTCTTAACTACTTAAGTGGTTATGAATTGAAATAAATACTTAACCAAGAGGTACTATGACAATAAGGAACTCTAAGTGTATTTATGATCAACAAATGGGAAGATCGACTTTTCATAAGTCTTGGAAAGAAAAGATGAAAAGAAAGGTTAATTAGAGGAAGAAGGGGGATAAGCCTTCGTTTTTCAGGAATATTGTGCAAGGATATCCAATTCCCAAAGAGTCCAGAATGATGGATACAGTGGAGAAAAATCCATGGAAAAAACCTATTCAATGTTGGAATTCTGGCAGAGATTATATGCGCAGAGATTTCCCTCAAATGGGTGATAAAGAGAGGACTGTGTACATTGTACAAAAAGATGCAACAATTGAGGACATGGGTATAAATTTTCCAAGGATTTAAGCATCCCTGGATAACATGAAGGATTATTTTTAGTCGCACATGATTGAAGTGGAAGGTAAGATTAACAACCAACTTCTTGTTATTTTAATTGAATCGAGAGCTTAAGTCATAGTTATCTATATCATAAGACGGTGGAAAGGTTCTAATTACTAAGAAGAAAGCTTGGAAAACCTTGGTTGGTGAAGTTAGCTACAGGAGAAAATAGGAAAATTAATGAGATGGTTAAGACATGTCCAATGGATATGAATGGACTGTGCACAAAGGATGATTTGAATATTATACCTTTTGACTTGTATGACTACCTCATTGGTATGGACTAGTTGGATGAGAACCATGTTTTCATGTATTGTTGCAATAAGGAATTCACTTTCTTGGATAAAGAAGGAAACTTAAGAACAATTCAAGGAGTTCCAAGAGTTGTGACTATCAGATAATTTTCAAACTTGCAATTGAAGAAGAGCTACATGAAAGGATGTCAAGTATGTGTAGTGCACATTGAAGTGGCACCTAAGGATAAAATGCCAAGTGTGGAAGACTGTGCAGTACTAGAAGAGTTTGAAAATGTCTTTGAAGAGATACCATGGATTTCTTTGAAAAGAGATATTGATTTCTCTATAAATATGATGCCTGGAGAAACACTCGTGTCCAAGACTCCTTATAGGATGAGTATTCTATAGTTGAAGGAGTTGTAGATGAAACTTGAAGAGATTCTAAAGAAGGGGTGTATATTCCCAAATGTGTCACCTTGGGGTGCCCTAGTATTGTTCATGGAAAATAAGGATGGTACCCTAAGACTTTGTATTAACTTCAGGTAGTTGAACAAAGTAACAATAAATAACAAGTATCAATTTCCAAGGATAGATGATCTCTTTGATCAACTATGAGGCACACATATATTTTCAAAGATTGATCTCAGATATGTATATAACCAAGTGATAATTAAGGAAGAGGACATCAATAAGACTACCTTTAGAATAAGGTACAAACATTATGAGTTCACAATGATGCCACTTGGGTTGTCAAATGCACCAGTTTTCTTCATGTGTCTGATGAATGGAGTTTTCATAGAGTATTTAAATAAGTTTTTCATTCAATTTTTGGATGACATACTTATTTACTCAAAGTATTAAGAGGAGCATGCGAAACACTTAAGGATTGTTTTATAGGTATTGAGGGAGCATCAACTTTATGAAAAGCTAAGCAGGTGCTCATTTTATTAGAAACAAATTGATTATTTGGGTCATATAATTTCCAAGGAATAGTTGTGGATCTGGAAAAGATAAAATCCATTGAGGAATGGCCGACACCAAAAAATATCATAAAGGTAAGGTTATTAATGGGACTATTATGTTATCACAAAAGGTATATTGAAGGACTCTCACAGATTGCACATCCAATTACATATTTGCAAAATAAAGGTGCACAATTTGAATGGACTCCAGATTGTGCAAGGAGTTTTCTGCACTTGAAAATTTTGTTAATAAGTGCTCCAATTTTGAGAATTATTGATCCAAATGAAGACTTTGTGGTGTGAAATAATGCATGAAAGGAAGTGCTTGGTGGAGTCCTGATTCAGAATGGACATGTGGTGTGCTACAAATCAAGAAAGTTAAAAGAGAATGAAAGGATTTATGATACTCGTGACTTGGAATTGGCATCCATAGTGAATTCCTTGAAGATGTGGTGAAACTATATCATGTGTAAAATATTTGAGCTGAGAATAAACCATTGTGGTCTGAAGTATTTGTTTGGAAAACCAAGTTTAAATTCCATACAAAGAAGGTGGTTAAAGTTCCTTGGTGAGTATGAATTTGATATAAAGTATATCAGGGGAAAGGAGAATAAGGTGGCTGATGCACTCAGTATGAGGGTGCATGAGATGCATGATACAA
>JASDQU010739937.1:32635-51899 GCA_032191745.1 Picea mariana
ATCCTATCAATCTGTTGCTTGAGCAAGCTCTCACACGACAGAGGGATGAAATGATGGAGAATTTTTCCCACATCCTTCAACGCCTGCAAATAGCATCAGGTGCATCTTCATCAAGTAGCCACTTTGGAGGCACCTTGCCTTTCAAGGTACAAGTTTATTTTGATATTCTTGTATTTGAAGGACAGATAGATGTAGAAGCCCTAGAAAAATGGTTAACTCTGCTGGAAGGTTATTTCTCTGTTCACAATTTTTCCGACAAAGAAAATATCACCTTCACACTCCTTAAAGCTCTCCCTCATGTCAAACATTGGTGGGAAACTTACTGGGAGAAAATTTCCACAGAGGAGTCTGGAATATATGGGGAAGATCCCACTTGGGATTTTTTTGTGGATGATGTAAAAGAACAATATTACCTTGTTGGAAACTATGAGGACCAATACATGAGATGGACCACACTGCGGCAAGAGAGGGGCCAAGGAGTTCTAGATTTCACCAATACCTTCCATACCTTGCGCACCAATCTAGGTATCAAATACTCTGAGTGACATTTGGTTCTGAAATACCGTGGGGCTCTACACAGATACATCCAAACTGAAATGGATTTTCTGGACATCTCATCAGTGGGTGTTGCTTATCAATATGCTGTTAAAATTGAGAAGAAATTTAAGCACTAGAACAAACGAGAATTCGGGTATGCAAATCCGCAACAACCAAAGTATGAAAAAGACGTCCCTAACAAGAAGTCTTCCGAAAACCAGTCCAAGACACAAGAAGGACACCGGAAAATGGTGCGAGTTCCACAAAAACCCCTGGCACAACAACAATGAATGTCGCTCAAAACAGTTATTGGTGGCCGAGATCAAAGACAAAGAGCCGAACCCTAATTCATAATCTAATTCTCAAAATAATGGTAAAGGACAGATCATTAATGCAGACCCCACAACTATTGTCATGACCGCATCAATTCAACCAGAAGAAACAACATATCCTAAAGAGGGGGAGCACCTTTTTCATTCACAGATGTGGGTGAATGGTACCCCACTACATTTTATTGTTGATAGCGGAAGCCAGAAGAGCCTCATCTCAGCAGAGGTCATCAAATAGTTGGGATTGTCAACAACACCACACCCGCAGCCATACAACATCAAGTGGCTTCAGCAAGGATGAGATCTTTGTGTCAACCAACAGTGTCGATTTTCATACAGTATCCAATCCTTCAAGGATGAGGTATTATGTGATGTTGCCCCACTGGATGTCTGTGATGTTCTCTTGGGCCAACCATAAATGTGGAGACACCATGTTGTTTATGAGTCTTGACCCCATAGTGTCATTGTTACTTTGGGGGGTCATCTCTACAGAACACCAGAGGTAGTTTCGACTACTGTTCCACCTAAAAAGTTCCACAAGGTAGTATCTCATACTGCAAAATTCAGCTTCTTCACAATCTTTTTAAAAGGAGAACAAAAGGACACTACAACCACTACAGCCTTGCCCCAATCACCTTCTATCCAACAGAAGTAGGTCGACAAGGCTGCAGAAAAGTGAAAATATTCCTTCTGCACATTGTCCTCTCATGTATCTCGACTTGTTGAGCAGCCTTAACCGCAACAGGTTTGTGACAGATTTCCACAAACTAAGCAACGCGATGTCTCCAGCAAGACAAATAGCTCACCAGAATGCAGATTCAACAAATGCTTTTCCCTCTCCCTCGAGAACTCAACTCAATGGGGACCATTTCTTCCTAAGGAGGGAGGATTGATCTAGGTGGATATCAGTGGCCACCCACCTTTTCCAAATGGCTCAAAATGACTTTCTGGCAATTTTGGCAATTTACTATTTTTAGCAGGTTTTAACTTCCGAGGCCATTTTGAGAGCCCAAATGAAGGTTTTTTGATATCTAAGTTATCAATGATATCCAAAGGCATGATTTATCCCCCAAAATGAATCTCCTCAATGATACCTTTCCAATGAGCTATCATACGCCTAAAATGGAGATCGTATGCAAAAGTTACGATACCGGGAAGTTGATGTAGTAACTTACCCAAACGGGGCCCACATGACTTTTGGCGCTTCATCTCCTAGGGTTAGGTTTTTGGATGTCTAGGAATTTTGGCATTCTTGTTTATTGTAAAAAGGCCTCTAGAGCCTTATTGTAATGATCTTCTTGCAAATGCGAGAAGCGATCACATCTCTTCTCAGAGATAAGTTGCCACCATTCTAGCGAGTCTTTCACTCTGTATTTTTACAGTCTCTGTATATTTATTTCATTAATAGAAATCGTTTATTACTATATATTTGTGTTTATGGTTACATCTCTGATATATTTATGTTATATTATTGGATATACGCGATATATTTGTGCATTTCTTTATTATATCTCCGCTCTGATTTCGTGCCGAAAATAATTAGGATCAGTGGTATCAGAGCAGGCTTCTCTTGATCATTTTTTTTTCAGTGCATGTCCCCGACGAGGTCCGAGTATAGCAATTTGGGTCTCAAGCTTGTCTCTCTTGAATAAAATCACTCTCACACACCCAAAAAACCCTCAATAGTGGAAGAAAAGAAAAATGACAGAGCAGACGATCCTATCAATCTGTTGCTTGAGCAAGCTCTCACGTGATAGAGGGATGAAATGATGGAGAATTTTTCCCACATCCTTCAACGCATGCCGATAGCATCAGGAACATCTTCATCAAGTGGCCACTTTGGAGGCACCTTGCCTTTCAAGGTACAAGTTAATTTTGATATTCCTATATTTGAAGGACAGATAGATGCAGAAGCCTTAGAAAAATGGTTAACTCTGCTGGAAGGTTATTTCTCTGTTCACAATTTTTTCGACAAAGAAAATATCACCTTTGAACTCCTTAAAGCTCTCCCACATGTCAAACATTGGTGGCACACTTACTGGGAGCAAGGTTCCACAGAGGAGTCTAGAATATATGGGGCCGATCCCACTTGGAATTTTTTTGTGGATGCGGTAAAAGAACAGTATTACCCTGTTGGCAACTATGAGGACCAGTACATGAGATGGACCACACTGCGGCAAGAGAGGGGCCAAGCAGTTCCAGAGTTCACCAATACCTTGCATACCTTGTGCACTAATTTGGGTATCAAAGACTCCAAGCGACATTTGGTTCTGAAATACCGTGGGGATCTACACAGATACATCCAAATTGAAATGGATTTTCTGGACATCTCATCACTCGGGGCTGCTTATTGATATGCTGTTAAAATTGAGCAAAAATTTAAGAACCAAAACAAACGGGAATTCGGGTCTGCAAATCTGCAACAACCAAAGTATGACAAATATGGCCCTAACAAGCAGTCTCCCGAAAACCATTCCAAGAAACAAGAAAAGAAGGGTCATGGGAAGACAAAGAAGGACACCAAAAAATGGTTTGAGTTCCACAAAAGCCCTGGCACAACAACGATGAATGTCGCTCAAAACAATTGTTGGTGGCTGAGATCAAAGAGAAAGTGCCGAACCCTGATTCAAAATCTAATTTTGAAAATAATGGTAAAGGACAGATCATTGACGCAGACCCCACTGCTATTGTCGTGACTGCAACAATTCAACCAGAAGAACCAACAGATCCTGAAAAGGGGGAGAACCTTTTTCATTCATAGATGTGGGTGAAGGGGACCCCACTGCATTTTATTGTTGATAGCAGAAGCCAGAAGAACCTCATCTCAATAGAGGTCATCAAACAGTTGGGATTGTCAACAACACCACACCCACAGCCATAGTGTCGATTGTCATATGACATCCAACCCTTCAAGGATGAGGTATTATGTGATGTTGCCCCACTAGATGTCTGTGATGTTCTCTTGGGCCAACCATATATGTGGAGACGCCATGCTCTTTATGAGTCTTGACCCCATAGTTTCATTGTTACTTTGGGGGGTCATATCTACAGAATACTAGAGGTAGTTCTGACTACTGTTCCACCTAAAAAGTGTCGCAAGGTAGTATCTCATACTGCAAAATTCAGCTTCTTCACAATCTATTTAAAAGGAGAACAAAAGGACACTGCAACCACTACAGCCTTGCCCCAAGCACCTTCTATCCAACAGAAGTAGGTCGAAAAGGCTGCAACAAAGTGCAAAGATTCCTTCTGCACATCATCCTCTCATGTATCTCAACTTCTTGATCAGCCTCAACCACAACAGGTTCGTGACAGATTTCCACAAACTAAGCAGCGCGATGTCTCCAGCAAGACAAGCAGATCACCAGGATGCAGATTCAACAAATGCTTTTCCCTCTCCCCCAGGAACTCAACGCAATGGAGAACATTTCTTCCTAAGGAGGGAGGATTGATCCATGTGGATATCGGTGGCCACCCACCTTTTCCAAATGGCTCAAAATGGCTTTCTAACAATTTTGGCAATTTACTATTTTTAGCAGGTTTTAACTTCCGAGGCCATTTTGAGAGCCCAAATGAAGGTTTTTTGAGATCGAGGTTCTTAATGATATCCAAAGACATGAATGAGCCCGCAAAATGAATCCCCTCGATGATACCTTTCCAACGAGCTATCATACACTTAAAACGGAGATCGTATGCAAAAGTTACGACCCCGGGAAGTTGATGTACTAACTTACCCAAACGGGGCCCACATGACTTTTGGCGCTTCATCTCCTATGGTTAGGTTTTTGGATGTCTAGGACTTTTGGCATTCCTGTTTATTGTAAAAGGGCCTCTAGAGCCTCATTGTAATGATCTTCTTGCGAATGCGAGTAGCGATCACATCTCTTCTCAGAGATAAGCTGCCACCATTCTAGCGAGTCTTTCACTCTATATTTTTACAGTTTCTGTACATTTCTTTCATTAATAGAAATCGTGTATTACTGTATCTCTGTGTTTATGGTTGCATCTATGATATATTTATGTTATATTATTGGATATACGTGATAAGTATGTGCATTTGTTTATTATATCTCCACTGTCATTTTGTGCTGAAAATAATCCGGATCACTCAGCTTCCCTGGGAGACGACATTAGATCTACTCCTTGATGATAGACAAGGATTATATATTACATTGGTTGTAATAATATATCTAGTGACTCCATGAAGGAAAAATTTAGTGGTGACTCCATTGCTCAAAAAAATCGTTGTTTATTCCATTGGTGTGACATGAACATGATCTTAGCAAAGAGGTATGCATTCTGTGATTTTTCAAGTATTTCTGGTTTTCCTAATCTAGTACCTACTAGAGATGAATGGGAGAACAGTCTTCCCAGATTTCGAGGAGAAGAGTGGGAAGTGCCAGTTGAATATTTGCTAGATTTTCATGATTACATGCATCGGTTGCAAGTAGTGCATGATGATGTTCAGATCCAACTATTCTATTTTTCATCAGAAGGGATTGCTTGTGATTGGTACCGGTCTTTGCCTATTGCTAGTATCAACTCTTTGGTTGATTTTCATGTTGCCTTTCATTTTTTTTGTAAAGAGATATTTTCAGCCAACCTTCTATTTCCTGAATGTTGTCATGAATTTGACTTATTAACTAAAGATTTAGAAAATTATGAAGAGTATGTTGTTATAGGGGATATTTCTCATTGTGACCAAGACATTGATGAGCTTCACAATCTTAGCCATAGTATAGATGCTTTGACATAGTACCAAATGCATCTATTGTCTTAGGCTGTCAGGAAAATTGAATTATCTCCTTTGGAGACTTGAAAGGTGATGAGCAGATTGACAAATCAACAAGTGAAAGTGTTGAACCCGCAGTAGATGCTGAGGGTACCTCTCAATTTTCTGGTTTGAAGACAAAGGCTGTTTGCAACAGATATTTGCAGGAAGGAGATAAGCTGAAAAGTTTGGATCAACAATTATTCTTATATGACTCTCCAAAATAGGATGAGCAATATGTTTTCAACATTGAGACCAGTGATGATGAAGAAGAGCAGAGATGTTCAAATCAGCAGTTGAGTTTGCATTCTCTTTTGACAGAAGAAGAACAATTTACATTTAGCATTGAGACCAGTGAAAGCAATCAGCAGCTGCAATACAGTCAGTTGGATCGGAAACTCAAAGAGGTATTTATTTATGACATTTATGACCCTATTGATAATTATTTGGAATCTATGAGCAACAAATGAGTTAAAATATTTTTTTCAGAAGAAGATTGTCTTTATCATCTGCTCAAACCTTTTTTCTGCATGATATGGCTTCCATTATTTTTCAGGTCAAGATCTAGCATGATGTCACTAAATCAGTTTCTTACATGGCTTCATTAGAAGCATCACTTCACTTGATAAGAGGCAGTACAATTGGTTAGTGTAGGAGTAGGTATAAGAATAAGCTTGCCATATGAGCAACTAGATATTTTTCAGTTGTTGAGTTCATGAATATGCAAGGAAGGCTACAGGCAGGCCACAAGCAAGCTACAGGCAAGCCATAGGCAAGCTACAGGTAGGCTGCAGGTTTGAAAAGGAATAGTTGCACAGGCCATATGACTCCATGCCCAATGCTAAAGGCTACTAGAATTACCAGGTTCTTGGAAACCTCAGAGGGAGGTCTCCATCCCAGTTGGAGCCAGTTGTTAGTGATCAAAATGCACTAGTCTTTTAAGAGCGTTTTTATCTCTCTCTTTCTCTATTTCACTCATTTTTCTTATTAGCCTTTGGCCTGTGTTTTAAATTTCGAGTTTCCTTATCAAATCTCATTGATCATGATTGCTCCAAACCTTTGGAATTCAGTATTCAACCTGCATTTCATAAATAAAAGTCATTTTATAATCTTTTATGTCTTTTATAATTTAATAAAATTCATATTTTTATTTTATCATAATTCCCCAAAAGCAATAATGGTGTGTGTCTAGGTGAATCTAGTCTATCTTAACTCAAGCCTAGCACACCAAACAATATGCCAAACCTCGAGCCCAAATGTCAAGCACATTCAACACATAAACCATACAAAGCCCAACTCCAATACCAAGCCCATTAGGTGTGGTCTTACATATCTCATCTATTCCACATGGTGAGCTTTGACATATATGAAGGCCATGTGTTCTAAATTACTGTTCCATGTAGGATTATGATTTTTCAGCAAATACAAAAATAAAATGCAGACAACTTTTAGATGCCCGATGGATAACGCAGGTGACACAGAAAAAGCAGGCAAATGAATTCAAAATTCCAGGGTGCCATGAGGAGGAAGCTGAATGAAAATACCAAATGAAGTTATAGGTGTTTGAAGTTTTGCACGCTGAATACAAATGCAAAGTTGTTGTTGACAAGACATTGAAGTTTTAAAGGCACAGTCATAGGAATTTGTTGTTGGTAGTCCGACAATCATATTTTTCAAATACATGTTGAGGAATGAGGCATTACATTAGAAAGAGTTGTTCCTTCACTAATTTCCTTGGATCACTCTGAGGTAGAAGACGTCCACGAAATTACAGCTAGGGTATCGTGGAGCCATTTGTTTTTAAAATGCAGGGGATGCTTGGCGAATAGTCGGGCAATTGTAGACTATCTTCAGGAAATTGCTGTTATAAATACAATATGGGATGTGATTTAGGTCATGGGCACAACTGCACTTCGTAAATTATAGAAGGAATTGGTTCATTCCTTGGTATAAACACACCAATTGGAGAAAGAAGGAAAACAACAGGGCGGAGAAGTGTGTTTGTAGATCATTTGTTTATTTTGGCTTCTTCCAGGTTGTAGAAAATTGATGGAGATAACCCTTGGCAAGGATACCCAAGATTTTGTTTGGTGCTATGTGTTGATAGATTATTAGATTCTGAAGTTTTCCAGAGATCATTTGGTGCGATCATTAATCTTATTGGCAATGGCTTCTTGTTCAATGGAAATACAAGCATCTTTGTCGGTGGGCATTTTACTTTCGGGTCTTATTGATAGGTTATCAATAACATTGTTTTTTGCTTTCTATCAGAGAATAAAATCATGTATTAGAGGGCAGAGCCATCAACCCTCTAGAGGTGCCATCATGGCCAGATATCCGTTGTACATTACAGATGCATTCTTCTCCTGTTCAGTGGCTTGTTCTAGTTGGTGTTTGTACCCACCTTGGTCGTGTTCCTTTGCCAAATGATGGAGATTATGGAGGTTGGTTATGTCCTTGTCATGGAGCTCATTATGACATATATGGCCGAATTAGGAAGGATCCTACACCTTACAACGTTGAGGTTCCAACATACAAATTCTTAGAGGATAATAAAATGTTAATTGGATGATCTGCACATGCTAAACAAGTCATGTCAGAACATGGGATTATGTACCAGATCAACTTTCAATTGTGATCTTTAAATAAATACAGGCACCAGGTTGTATGTGAGAAAGGCCATGAGGAAACAGCTTTGTAGAGAAAGAAATCACGCATCGGAAGGCAAAAAATCTTTCATATTTCAGGTTTTTGTTGTAGGATTTAAATATGTTGCATTCAACAAATCGACATTCTAGAAAATCATGAGTTAATCCAAAGATTTTATGGATACTCATAGCCTTGTTATGCATGCATACAATGCCCCAAATCCTGTGCTGCGATCAGAACGCTTGGGACTGTATAAAGCATTCTATGTCCTATTAGGATGGAGCTATGCCTCTTCACCAAATCATGAAGAATCATACCAGTCATTCTCATAACCTGAAGAAATGGAAAACAATCAAGATCTTATTTTATGGCCACCATTAGTTATTATTCACAATGCATTCACTAAAAAAAAGAAAAGATGGTTGATTGGGGGTATTGGAAATCAAGAGATGGTTATCAAGGCACAGTCATTGTAAAATTCTCGCTTTCTTCCATTGGTTTACAAGAGGCAAAGAAGTTAATGAAATATTTTGAAAGAAATAATCATGGGCGGAAAGATTGGTTTCGAGTACAATCTTTAACAATGAATCAAGAAATTGGTGATGAGGATCTAGAATTTTTCTCAACACAGTGACATGGAAAACCTTCTTTATTGTTGGAGCTCATTGTAGAGATACTAGAAGGTCTTCTGAAGGGTTTCTTTCATCAGATATTACCATCGAAAAAATCTCAAGAGGCCACAAAGGCCATTGAAGATTATTAGAGAACCATTGTTTTTATTTCCCCAGGGTATCCAGCTATTTGGAAAGCAACATGAGAACTCTTTAAAATTTCTTAACTGCTTTTAATATTTGTTGCACTACTTTCCAGGGGTTTTCTTGGGGTTTCATGAGTCCAAAAAAATGACAGATACATAAAAATCGAGTCACAATTGAAATCTATGAATGCACTATAGATGGTTCGAAGGGATAGAGGTAGATGTTCGATCTCATTCCATGAGGAAGTTTATTGATGGCTGGAATTTTCTCTTGCTGACGTCTATTCGCACACGACAGATATTCTTGAACGAGGGGTTAAATGGACATGCAGTCATTATGGAAGACAATGGACAGTTAATGAAACAGGTGGCAATCATTATGGATCTCTTCATAAATAGCTCAGGAATAAACATGTTCAAGGTTAAGTGTCTATTCTATTTTTGGCCAAACACAGAGTTTCTCACCAGCGCAAAGGGTAAAATTATAACCAGTTAGCTGGTGAAAAGCAGAACTTTCACCAGCTAACTAACAGATTGTAAGGTGAATTAGCTGATGAAACTACAAAAAGAATTTTTTGGAAAGTTAAGCTGGAGCAAAGCAATTTTGGAATATTTGAAAAGGTATGGGAGCATTGAATGATTAGCCACCAAATCAAGAAACACTCAGCATCAAAGATTCGTGGAGATTTTGGGACCAAATGTTAAATTGGTCAACTAAATTTTTGGTTATGGTTACTGAAAGATTCCAGCTGCAGAAGACAGGTGTCTTTATCCCCCACGACACAACAGATTCCTAAAAGTAATGAAGAACAGATGTCAAAGATTAGCAAAAAGACAGTTTGAGTCCTAGGAACTAGTCTTTTGATTATCAATTTGTATTTGGTTAGTTTGATTTTTCTATCCTTAGCTGATATGATCCATTCTTTTAGGAACTGAAAACTATATTGTAAAGATATAAAGCTGAAGACAGAAGATGAACTAAGGGTTCAATCTGAGAGACATTTTTGGGCTATTGTACTAGACTTTTATTATTGATAATAGAATCACAGTCCTCTTTTGTTTTCAATATCAGATTCTTTCATATTTCATTATTCTGCACTTTATTTCAGTTTATCTCAGCTTCTAATAATTGTCATCTTCTTATTAAGCTCATGAACTTGAATTAAAGGTCTTCTTGCTGTCTTGTATGACCCTGCACGTTAATGTATTTGGTTATCTAGACTATTTTTCTTCATCCCTTGTTCAACTATGATGTCTGATTATTGATTTCTAAAAGAGTTGTCTTATTTGAGTGCATGATAAGTGGTCACTTTCATTATCTTTTGAGTTATCCCATTGTTCCAAGCATACCAAATTTACCATATTCTTGAGTTACCAAGCATCTTTGGCCTACAACCTGAAAGAGTTTCTTGGAGTGATAACATATATATTCTAGCAGCCTGCCACCTCAAAATAAAGCATTCTCTCAACAACAACAAAATTCAAAAAAATCTATTGGAAATCAAGGAAGGACCTACAATTTTTTTCAGAAATCCTAGGGCTCTGAGCTGAAGGGATTTGGAATGATTTCCCAATCAATAAAATCAAGGGAACAAATTTAGCAATAATAAGTCTCCTATATTCTAGGCTTATCATGAAATATCGTTATAAACTCTTTGCCAAAAGAGGAACCAAATATTATCCTAGAGAGATTTGATAGAATGATGTAATATTCTATAAAGACAACATCGACGGAATGTAATCAGTTAGCGAAAATTTTGAAATTACTCTTGAAGAGTATTCCTATAAAATTTTATAATCATTGAAAATAAGACATAATTTCATGATCCATTTATGGTGTTAAGGTGTCTTTAGAATTATGATTTTTATTAAGCAACATATCCTAGGAGGACCCCCTAATAGGTGTTGAATTTTTGTTCAATTATTTCAGTAAGATTAACTCATGTTTGCAAATTCCTCTTGTTTTTGTGATTCCTGTAATTGAAAACCAAATTCTGTAATTTCTTGATTACATAGAGCATTCATGTAACATTCCATAATTGTAGAAAATTATGTACACACAAGAAATTCCAGTAGAATTGCAGGAAATCCATTGAACACAATAATTCCTGTAATTGTCCAAAATTGCAAGAAATGTTGTAACTTCTATAAATACACATAATTTCTACATTTGACAGTTAGATAGGTAAATTTCATTTGAGAAGTGTGATAGTTTAATTTATCATTCCTTGCAAAGATTTTCTTTCTTGTATTTTTTCATTAAAGTTTAGAATCAAACAATGACTCATAACTTAGGGTGACTCACTCGACTCTACACTATTTGACCGAAACAAAGTAGGAGTACATATGTACAATGATTGTTTGCATATGAAATCCCAGTTCAACCAATTGAAGGTTAATTAAGTCCCTTTAGTCATGAGAATTACTCTCAGTCCCTCAGTTATATTATAAAATTTCTTGCTTCAAGTTTGCAATAGATTCACTTTTCATAGGAATATCAGGTGACTACCAAGCTAGTTCTGCATACATAGTGCCAACACCTCATAAGTTTACTTACCTTGGCTTGACATAAAATTCTTCAAAATTTATTTAGTTAAACTACAACTAAAATATGTGACATTTTGGCCCCATTATCGGGGACGTGTCAGGGAATTGGATTTGGAAGTCACAATTTTTCTGTCGTTTTTATTGTAAGTTTCTTGATTTTTCATTTTGCAAATTTCATATTTTTCTTCTTTCAAGTTTTATAATTTTCTCAATTCCTTACACTTTTTTTTTCATTCACACATTTATGACTAGCAAGAATGAAAATGGTAAGACACAAACACACCCTCACTACAATTTTTTTTGTAGTGTAACATCTTGTCACATTCACTTTAGCGAGTCTTCACGAGACTTAGTCATGCATGATTTGAATAAATAGATCAAGTAGAATTAGAGACAATAAGGGTATATTTATTAAATTAGTAAAATAAGTTGCTCCATCTGTTTTAGAAATTTGTTTTGCAGAAAAACCAAATGTTTCAGAAAAATCAAACCCCCCACAAAACCACTTACTAAATCATCTTCAAAACCGTCTACTAATCCATATAATAAAATACATATTCCATCATTCTCACAACCATATACTAAGTAATTTATCAAAACAACTATCAAAACATCCACAAAACCCCCCATTAATAACTTGCTTACATGTACTAAGAAGGATACAAGGAAACAAATTGTTATGGAAAGATCATAGTAGACAGAAACATAATATATTGTCGAACAAATTGAATATCCAAAGGAAAAACTAGAAGGTTGGAGTAAGAAATTTTGTATATTTTGGGACAATAAGATGGTTGATGAAGAATCTCATATTGGAGGAGGAAGAGTACCAGGAAGTGGGGGAGAAAGAGAGAGAATACCAAGAGTACCAACTACAAGAAGAGAAGGAGAAAGAATACCACAAGGTGGTCGAGAAATAATTCTAGGAGGAGGATTTGGAGGAGAAAGAGAAAGATATTTGAATGATGAAAGGAACATAACAAGTGAAGAGGAAAAAAAATTTAGCTTCAATTTTCCTTTCTTAGATATACCTAAAAAATTCATAAATGAGTTAAAGATGAAAAACATTCCACCTTCGGTTCTTCCTAATTTCTATGGTATGCACTCTGAAGACCTAGATGCATTCTTCTTTGAATTTTATATTTTATTTCATACATATGGGTATATTGATTATGCATACAAGCTTCGATTATTTCCTGCCACTTTGAAAGGAACTCCCTTAAAATGGTTTATGGGACTAGGTGAAAGTACAATAGCACATTGGGACACCATGAGGAAAACATTTCTTAAGAAATATGAAGCTTATTGCAGGCCATGAGATTCAAAAGAAGACACTTTCAGGATGGTTCAATAAGAGGATGAGAACTTAGAGGATTACCTGTAGAGATTTTTGTACAATTTACAAAAATCAAAACATAGTTCTTTAAATTTTGATCTTATCTGTACTATATTTTGAAAGGAATTCATGAACAATATATTGATATTCTTACTCTCATGGGTTCTGGTGATATTTCGTCCTTACCATTTGAACAAACTGTTGAACCATGCAGGAAGTGTTTCAGAGGTAGATACAAGTCTATAAAAGAACAAAGAGACATTCTAACAAAAGTTACTAAATCAACAACAAGGAGTATTAGTAGGGATTAAATTGGTAACTTGTTAGAAAAATTTAAGACTAAAATTCTTTTCACATTAAGACTGAAATTATTCACACATTAATTTATAAATTATTACCCTACATCCATACAACCACCATTTCCATCTCAAACTCATCTCACTTAGCCACAACCATTACTACTTTTGTCAAATCAATAACCCCCTAGACCCAGACAAATTCATGCACAACTAGTGGAAAACCACAATAATCAAAAGGATAAATTTTTTTACAACATGGATGTAAACATGTTTTATACTTATATTATTTCCCCTGCGCATTTACAAAAAATGTCAATTCAATCAGAGCAATTTCTTACACAATTGCTGGAAATTTATGCACAGTTAAAGAAAATTTTTGTCCCATTAGATGAAAATAATGTTCATTCTCGGAGGGTTGTAAACAAAAAACCATCCATTATAATTGAGGAAGAAAAGGAGTAAAATCATGTTCAACCTATTAAAAACAAAAAAAAAAAATTATAAAATAAATCATTTCCCTACAGGAACAACCTTTTTCCTCTAGGACAACAGCTTTCCCTGAAAGGTTAGCCACGAAAAGTTATCAAAAATTAGAAAAATCCCTTAAGTTTGACCTTTTAGATGAATTGAAAAATATAAGAATCAAAATTCCTTTACTATAATCCATAAATGACATACCCATTTACACCAAAACAATAAAGGAATTATACAATAAAAAGATTGGAAGAAAAAAAATAAAATCGCAAACAATAAAAGATTTGGGAAATTAGCTAGTCTAATGATTGCTAAATAATTGAAAATAAGTATGTTGATCCTGGAATATCGATAGTAACAATTTATGTCGACAACATTTCTATTCCCAACACTCTCATTGATTTAGGACCAATAATAAATGTCATGATGATGGAGACTATGCAAAAAATACACATTGGCAATCTCAAACTCATCCCTATGGTTCTAGAACTTGTAGATAGATAAAAAAAAAATTAAACCTGAGGAAGTAATTGACAATATCATTGCCTCCCTTGACTCATGGGACTACCTGGTAGAATTTATGATTGTCCAACCCAAATCTAATTTGGGTGGACATGCTTTAATTGTTGGGAGACTGTGGTTAGCAACAATTGATGCATTCATCAACTATAGATCCAGAAATATGATAATAACAAATGATGTTGAAATAAATAATATTTCATTATATCCCCCTGCTAAATCAATAATTGAATTAGAGAATGTAAAATGGTTAAATGAAATTGATACTAATGATGAAATAATTTAGTTAGTTTTAACCATTGCAAAAGCTTTAAATCTTAAGGAAAATACAGATGGAAATCAGTTCAGTCATTTTCTTCCTCATTCTAATTTTCCTCTGTACTTTAGGGGGTAGGAAATAAATTGTGAACCATCTACATCATACAGTTCTCAACAATCTACATCATCAGTTTCAGAAGCTTCATCATCAAAATATGAACATTTTTTAGTTGATTATCTTGTTGGGAAGAGTTTTTAGGATACATGTACAACACATAGCTTAACATATTTATTTCAAACCGTGTTTCCTATAAATCATGTATCAAATTGTTGTATTAAAGTTATTTAAATTTCTCCCGGAAAAAGATTAAAAATCAATTCTTATCTTGATAATTTACAGTAGAAACAATTAATTTTAGTTTTGCAGAAATTTCCTAAATCGTTTTCCTGGGCTTATACTCACATGCAAGATATCCATATCGATACTTGTACCAATCACATATACATATAGGAAAATATTAAACGTATTCGACAACCAGAAAGATGAATCAACCCATATTTAAAATACATTGTAAAAGGGGAGCTTCAAAAATTACTAGACGTAGATTTCATCTATCCTATATCAGATAGTCAACGGGTTTCACCCTCGGTAATAGTTCCCAAAAAGAATGGAAAATGGTAGGTATGTGTATATTACAGATAAATCAATAAAGACACATTGAAGTACCACTTCCCTCTACCTTTCATAGACCAAGTCCTAGACACATTGGCTGGAAAGAAATATTTTTCTTTCCTCGATGGTTTTGGTGGCTAGAACCAAATAAGAATAACACCTGAAGACCACGAAAAAATGGTATTTACTTGTCATCTAGGAACTTATGCCTACAAGGTATTACCCTTTGGAATTTGTAATGCACCTTCTAAAAGGAAGTCTTGGCTATTTATTTTTTATTTAATCGATGACTATGTAGAGGTTCACATGGATGATTTTTTAGTTGATGGGGATACTTTTGGAGAACCTGCAAAAAGTTTTAAATAGATTTTGAGAAACAAACCTTTCCTTAAGTAATGAAAAATATTTTATGATGTATTCTAAAGTTATTGTGCTTGGTCATCATGTTTAAATTATAGGTATTAATGTTGATCCAACAAAGATTGTAGTGATTGCCAATTTACCAACTCCATCCACTCAAAAGGATGTGAGGAGATTCTTAGGACATAAAAGGTATTATAGATGGTTTATAAGATATTTTACAAAAAAATCCTCACCTTTATTTAAATTTCTTGCAAATGATGTTGAATTTTATTGAAATACTAACCGCCAGGATGATTTTGATACACTTAAAGAAAAGCTTTCCACAACTCCACTGTTTAGAGTACCATATTGGAATTTACCTTTACACATATATACGGACACATTTGATTCATATATAGGAGTGGTTTTGGGTAAGAAGGAAAAACAACAAACATATGATATTTACTTCGTCAGTAAAAACCTCACTTCTATTGAACTCAACCACATTGTTACAAAGAAGGAATTTTTGGCCGTTATTTATTCAATTAATAAATTTCGACATTATATTACAAGATATGAATTTTTTTTGCACACAGATCATTCTTCCATCAATTATTTAATGAATAAACCTATAAAAAAATGGAAGAATAAAAATATGGCTTCTATTGTTACATGAATTTAACATAATTATTTTAGATAGGTCGGGAAGGGAAAATCTAATAGAAGATTTACTCTCTCATATAAACAATCCTGGTGAGATAATTCATGTAGAATACGATTTTCCCGATGAACATATTTTTGCAATTTTTGTTAAAACATCATGGTTTTCTAACATTCAAAACCACTTGTCTACAAGAAAACTTCCACTGCACTTTTCACCAAAGAAAAAGTAGAAGGTCATCGAGAAAAATGCTAAATACTCTTGGATGGGGGGAGACCTTTTTCTACACTGGAGAATATTTGATTATCCATAGATGTGTTAGAGAGGATGAAATGAAGGAAATTATAAAGGAATTCCATGATGATCCCTACGATGGAAACTTTTTAGACAAATGAACAACCTACAAAATCATTCTCCTGGGCTACTATTGGCCCACTCTCTTCAGAGATGCCAAAACATACATTAGGAGATGTGATATTTGTCAGAGGATGGGTCACCCATTTGTATCTTACGAGATGTCACTCCAACCTCAAGTCCTTATAGAACCATTTGAGAAGTGGGCCTTAGACTTTGTAGGGCCCATCAATCCTACATCAAGGAAAAAGAGGTATATTTTAGGTTGCACATTCTATGTTACCAAATGGGTAGAATCCAAATCTTTAACTTATGTCACTGAATATTTAATAGTATATTTCTTGTTTGAAATTTTTTTGTTCATTTTGGGGTGCCTAGAGAGATTTTGATTGATTAGGTCACACAATTCACCTCCAAGATAGTTTAGTCAATGGTGAATTAGTACAAGATAAATCATCATAAGTCCACTCCATATCATCCACAATCCAATGGACAAGTGGAATCTACAAATAGGGTTCTAGAAACGATTATGAAAAAGATAGTTCATCTCCATCAAATAGATTGGGTAGAAAAAATTTTAGAGGCCTTGTGGGCTTAAAAAACTACATGGAAATATGTTACAGGTTTCACCCCATATGACCTGGTATATGGAAAACAAGTACTTCTTCCCATCAAGTTTCAAATAGACTTACAAAATTGTAGCAAAGTTGGGATTAGATCTATCAGAGGCTCAACAAAAAATGATTTTACAATTAAATGAGCTATATGAGATATGCCAAACTACCTTTGAAAGGAAAATTCATGTACAAACACAGAGAGAAAAATAACATGATAGGTTTATAAAAAAGAAGCAGTTTCAAGTTGGTGATTGGGCCTTACTTTTTGAATCCAGATCAAAACATTTTAAGGGTTAGTTCTTTGCTCACTAACTCGGTCCATATGATGTTGATACAATTTTTGAAAATGGCTCTATGAAGATCAAAACAATTGATGGTTCAAGAATTTCATTTTTGGTTCATGGCCACAAACTGAAATTCTACCATAAGCCAATGCTTGGAGATGAATTTGTTTCCAATTTACTTTAGAAATTTGAGATGGAAGTTATGAGTGAGGAAGTTAACCCTATTACTCCTCTTCCATCTTGAATTTATTTTTCCTAAAAAATATATATAAAATAATAATAATAATAATAATAATAAAGAAAAAAAGAAGTAAAGAGAAAAATAATGTTCAACTGTGAAAACTAGTTTTCTGGTGCAACTAAACATGAAATCTTCTTGAAAACGAAGAAACTGGCTGGCAAAGTTCACAATAAATAGAGTATTTTGATTTTCCGTAGTTACAAGAATCTCAGTTTTTGTACAGATTTCCTATAAATTATTCAAATAATCAATTGTTTCAATAAGATGGATCACTTTTGTCGGTGATTGATGTCAGAAGTAAAAGTTCTCATGTACTAGCAACATCCAACTTTCATGAGTCTTCTTGTGTTCCTACAACTAAAGATTTATTTCCAACATTCAAAGGTTTATTTCCTACATATGAAGTTTCATTTCCTATAGACAAAGTTTTATTTCTTATTGCCAAAGTTTCATTTCTTCCAGACAAAAGTTAATTTCCTACACATAAAGGTACAATTATGGAAATGAAGATTTGGTCAGAGAAAAAATTCAGTAGGAAGCATAATCTTCAAAATAGAAAGATTTATGAGTTTCATTATTTTATAAGGAAATAATCTTCATGGGAAAGACTCTACGTTCAACAACAAAAGGTTTGGTAAAATAAGGTAAATGATCTTTAAAGTTAGGCAATTTTTAAGAAAGGAAACTTACTGTGGAAATTTAATGACAAAAATCAGCAAGCTAATATTTTGTCATACACTTAGCAACCTAGAGATAACTGCCTTGCATGAACTCTGAAATGTCTAAAACCCACATTAAAAAATTACCATAAGCATAAATACAGATTGATAAGTAATTATGTAGCGGAATAAACATAATGAACAACATTCAATCGACCATGAATAACTCAAACATTTAGGCAAATTCCAAGGAAAACCCCAATTTAGCGAAACCCGATGAGAGAGAGAGATTCTATTATCTTTAGGAAGGATTTATCAGCAGCCACAATACATTTTCCAGCCAAGAAAGACAACTTACAAAAAAAAATTATCCCACCACAAAACTTACTTGAAACCCATGCCACAGTCTATACAACTATACGAATTTTCTGAAAACAATGTCCTAGAATTTTTTCCCACAACAGGCTTCTATACCTTCTTCATGTACGACCAACCTTCTTCAAAAAACTTTGCTAAAACTGCGTTGAAAAATGTTCCTTCTCTTGCCTCGATTTTCCTACCAAATTTTTTTGTTGTATGATCTGTATGGATCCGTACAGTATGGCCTGTACCAAAAAATAACACAGTAGCACCCAAAACAAAAAATGCCTCCTTGGTATTTGTGCACTATCTCTCTTGGGAAATGTGCCAACTTGCTTCTCACTTTCCTCTACAAGCTCTCCTTAGAAATCTCTCTCACTCCTCTCAATGTGTCTTGCACACTAACCATTGCATTCTTTTATAAAATATGAAAATGACCTTTTCCCTCCCAAGTGTCTTTTCATATTCCCCAACCCTAAACCCAAAGGCCAAGATCTAATATTGCCTTTACAAGATCAAGGGCCATGATTCATTCCCTCCAAAATAAATCACTTAAAATATTAAAGTACATTTCACTTTATTACATAAGTGCACTTA
>JASDQU010739937.1:67392-78635 GCA_032191745.1 Picea mariana
ATATGGAAGGTTGTATTATTTAGAGTTTGTATTCATGATAACTCTAAATAATACAACCTTCCATATATGTATATATCTCATGTCACATGGTGAATTGTCATGCTCTTGATTTTTCTTTCAATGTCACTTGTGAAAAGAAAGTAGGGACACCTATGCACAAAGTCATGAAAGCTATTGGGTTCTAGTTTGATTCTCTTTTTACCAATCCATACACCCTTATTTTCTTTTATCAAAACCTTTTGTTTTTTACCATTTCCACTAGTATAATGGCATAATATGTATATTAAAGGTAAGAAGTTGTTCTTGATTGAAAATTATTGATTTTAGTTTTTAAACAAAGTCAAAATCTATTTTACTCATTAAATTACCAACATTACATATATTTCAGGTCTTCAACATATCATGAGTCCAAGGCTAGTATGAAGACACTCCAAAAAAGTCAAAGAGAACACCTGGAAGTTGTTAGTAGATATCCTAGGGTGGCGACATGTATACTATTGATATATTGTAGTAGCTCACCACCTCAAAATAAATCATTCTCTCAACAACAACAGAATTCAATAGAATCTGTTGGAAATCAAGGAAGGACATACAATTTTTTTCAGAAATCCTAGGGCTCAGAGCTGAAGGGATTTGGAATGATTTCCCAACCAATAAAATCATGGTAACAAATTTAGCAATAATAAGTCTCCTATATTCTAGGCTTAGCATGAAATATTGTTATAAACTCTTTTCCAAAAGAGGAACCAAATATTATCCTAGAGATATTTGATATAATGATGTAATATTCTATAAAGACAACATCAAGGGAATGTAATTAGTTAGTGAAAATTTTGAAATTACTCTTGAAGAGTATTCCTATAAAATTTGATAATTATTGAATACAAGAAATTATTTCATGATCCATTTATGTTGTTAAGGTGTCTTTAGAATTATGATTTTTATAAAGAAACATATCCTAGGAGGACCCCCTAATATGTGTTGAATTTTTGTTCAATTATTTCAGTAATATTAACTCATGTTTGCAAATTCCCCTTGTTTTTGCGATTCCTGTAATTGAAAACCAAATTATGTAATTTCTTGCTTACATAGAGCATTCATGTAACATTCCATAATTGTAGGAAATTATGTACACACACGAAATTCCAATAGAATTGCAGGAAATCCATTGAACACAATAATTCCTATAATTGTCCAAAATTGCAAGAAATGTTGTAAATTCTACAAATACACATAATTTCTACATTTGACAGTTAGATAGGTAAATTTCATTTGAGAAGTTTGATAGTTTAATTTATCATTCCTTGCAAATATTTTCTTTCTTGTATTTTTCATTAAAGTTTAGAATCAAACAATGACTCATAACTTAGGGTGACCCACTCGACTCTACACTATTTGACTGAAACAAAGTAGGAGTACATATGTACAATGACATTTTGCATCTGAACTCCCAGTTCAACCAATTGAAGGTTAATTAAGTCCCTTTAGTCATGAGAATTACTCCCAGTCCCTCAGTCAGATTCTAAACTTTCTTGCTTCAAGTTTGCAATAGATTTACTTTTCATAGGAATATCAAGTGACTACCAAGCTAGTTCTACATACATAGTGCCAACACCTCATAATTTTACTTACCTTGGCTTGACATAAAATTCTTCAAAATTTATGTAATTAAACTACAACTAAAATATATGACATTTTGGCCCCATTATTGGGGACGTGTCAAAGAATTGGATTTGGAAGTCACAATTTTTCTGTCATTTTTATTGTAAGTTTCTTGATTTTTATTTTCGCAAATTTCATATTTTTCTTCTTTCAAGTTTTATAATTTTCTTAATTCCTTACACTTTTTTTTTTTCATTCACACATTTATGACTAGGAAGAGTGAAAATGGTAAGACACAAACACACCCTCACTACAACGTTTTCTGTAGTGTGACATCTTGTCACATTCACTTTAGTGAGTCTTCACGAGACTTAGTCATGCATGATTTGAATAAATAGATCAAGTAGAATTAGAGACAATAAGGGTATATTTCTTAAATCAGTAAAATAAGTTGTTCCATCTGTTTCAAAATTTTTGTTTTGTAGAAAAAGGAAATGTTTCAGAAAAATCAAAACCCCCCACAAAACCACTTACTAAATCATCTTCAAAACCGTCTACTAATCCATATAATAAAATACATATTCCATCATCCTCACAACCATATACTAAGTAATCTATCAAAACAACTATCAAAACATCCACAAACCCCCCCATTACTAACTTGCTTACATGTACTAAGAAGGATACAAGGAAACAAATTGTTACGGAAAGATCAAAGTAGACAAAAACATAATATATTGTCGAACAACTTGAATATCCAAAGAAAAACCAAAATGTTGGAGTAAGAAATTTTGGATATTTTGGGACAATAATATGGTTGATCAAGAATCTCATATTGGAGGAAGAAGAATACCAGGAAGTGGGGGAGAAAGAGAGAGAATACGAAGAGTACCAACTACAAGAAGATAAGGAGAAAAAATACCATAAGGTGGTGGAGAAATAATTCTAGGAGGAGTAGGAGGAGAAAGAGAAATATATTTGAATGATGAAAGGAACATAACAGGTGAAGAGGAAAAAAAAGTTACCTTCAATTTTCCTTTCTTAGATATACCTACAAAATTCATAAATGAGTTAAAGATGAAAAACATTCCACCTTTGGTTCTTCCTAATTTCTATGGTATGCACTTTGAAGAACTAGATGCATTCTTCTTTGAATTTTATATTTTATGTCATACATATGGGTATATTGATTATGTGTACAAGCTTTGATTATTTCCTGCCACTTTGAAAGGAACTGCCTTAAAATGGTTTATGGGACTAGGTGAAAGTACAATAGCACATTGAGACACCATGAGGAAAACATTTCTTAAGAAATATGAAGCTTATTGCAAGCCACGAGATTCAAAAGAAGACACTTTCAGGATAGGTCAATAAGAGGATGAGAACTTACAGGATTACCTAGAGAGATTTTTGTACAATTTGCAAAAATCGAAACATAGTTCTTTAAATTTTGATCTTATCCATACTATATTTTGAAAGGAATTCATGAAGAATATATTGATATTCTTACTCTCATGGGTTCTGGTGATATTTCATCCTTACCATTTGAACAAATTGTTGAACCATGCAGGAAGTGTTCCAGATGTAAAGACAAGGTTATAAAAGAACAAAGAGACATTCTAACAAAAGTTACTAAATCAACAACAATGAGTATTAGTAGGTATGAAATTGGTAACTTGTTAGAAAAATTTAAGAATGAAATTCTTCGCACATTAAGACTTAAATTCTTTGCACATTAAGTTATAAATTATTACCATACATCCATACAACCACCATTTCCATCTCAACCTCATCTCACTCAGCCACAACCATTACTACTTTTGTCAAATCAACAACCCCCTAGACCCACACAAATTCATGCACAACTAGTGGAAAACCACAATAATCAAAAGGATAAAGTTTTTTACAACATGGATGTAAACATATTTTATACTTATATTATTTCCCCTGTGCGTTTACAGAAAATGTCAATTCAATCAGAGGAATTTCCTACACAATTGTTGGAAATTTATGCACGGTTATAGGACATTTTTGTCCCATTAGATGAAATTAATGTTCATTCTCGGAGGGTTGTAAACAAAAAACCATCCATTATAATTGAGGAAGAAAAGGAGTAAAATCATGTTCGACCTGTTAAATTTTTTTTTTTTTATAAATGAAATCATTTCCCTACATGAACAACCTTCTTCCTCTAGGACAATAGCTTTCCCTGAAAGGTTAGCCGTGAAAAAATATCAAAAATCAGAAAAATCCCTTAATTTTGACCTTTTAGATGAATTCAAAAATATAAGAATCAAAATTCCTTTACTATAATCCATAAATGGCATACCCATTTACACCAAAACAATAAAGGAATTATACAATAAAAAGATTGGAAGAAAAAAACCAAATTTGCAAACAATAAAAGATTTGGGAAATTAGCTAGTCTAATGATTGCTAAATCATTGCAAATAAGTATGTTGATCCTGGAATCTCAATAGTAACAATTGATGTCAACAACATTTCTATTCCCAACACTCTCATTGATTTAGGACCAATAATAAATGTCATGATGATGGAGACTATCCAAAAATACACATTGGCAATCTCAAACTCATCCCTACGGTTCTAGAACTTGTAGATAGATAAAAAAAAATTAAACCCGAGGAGGTAATTGACAATATCATTGCCTCCCTTGACTCATGGGACTACCTAGTAGAATTTATGATCGTCCAACCCAAATCTAATTTGGGTGGACATCCTTTAATTGTTGGGAGATTGTGGTTAGCAACAATTGATGCATTCATCAACTATAGATCCAGAAATATGATAATAAAAAATGGTGTTGAAATAAATAATATTTCATTATATCCCCCTGCTAAATCAATAATTGAATTAGAGAATGTAAAATGGTTAAATGAAATTGATACTAATGATGAAATAATTCAGTCAGTTTTAACCATTGCAAAAGCTTTAAATCTTAAGGAAAATACAGATGGAAATCAGTTCAATCATTTTCTTCCTCATTCTGATTTTCATCTATACTTTAGGGGGTAGGAAATAAATTGTGAACCATCTACATCATACAGGTCTCAACAATCTACATCATCAATTTCACAAGCTTCATCATCAAAATATGAACATTCTTTAGTTGATTGTCTTGTTGGGAAGAGTTTTTAGGATACATGTACACTAAATAGCTTAACATATTTATTTCAAACCGTGTTTCCTGTAAATTATGTATCAAATTGTTTTATTAAAGTTATTGAAATTTCTCCCAGAAAAAGATTAAACATCAATTCTTATATTGATGATTTACAATAGAAACAATTAATTTCAGTTTTGCAGAAATTTCCTAAATCATTTTCCTGGGATTATACTCACATGCAAGGTATCCATATCGATACTTGTACCCATCACATATACATATAGTAAAATATTAAACGTATTCGACAACCACAAATATGAATGAACCCATATTTAAAATATATTGTAAAAGGGGAGCTTCAAAAATTACTAGACGTAGATTTCATCTATCCTATATCAGATAGTCAACGGGTTTCACCCTTGGTAATAGTTCCCAAGAAGAATGGAAAATGGCAGGTATGTGTATATTATAGATAAATCAATAAATCCACATTGAAATACCACTTCCCTCTACCTTTCATAGACCAAGTCCTAGATACATTGTCTGGAAAGAAATATTTGTCTTTCCTCGATGGTTCTGGTGGCTAGAACCAAATAAGAATAACACCTGAAGACCATGAAAAAATGGTATTTACTTTTCGTCTAGAAACTTATGCCTACAAGGTATTACCCTTTGAACATTGTAATGCACCTGTCACATTCTAAAAGGAAGTCTTGGCTATTTATTTTTTATTTAATCGATGACTGTGTAGAGGTTCACATGGACAATTTTTTAGTTTATGGGGATACTTTTGGAGAACCTGCAAAACATTTTAAATAGATGTCGAGAAAAAAACCTTTCCTTAAGTAATGAGAAATATTTTATGATGTATACTGAAGTTATTGTGCTTGGTCATCATGTTTAAATTATAGGTATTAATGTTGATCTAACAAAGATTGTAGTGATTGTCAATTTACCAACTCCATCCACTCAAAAGGATGTGAGGAGATTCTTAGGACATGCAAGGTATTATAGATGGTTTATAAGAGATTTTACAAAAAAATCCTCACCTTTATTTAAATTTCTTGCAAATGATGTTGAATTTTATTGAAATACTAATTGCTAGGATGATTTTGATACACTTAAAGAAAAACTTTCCACGACTCCACTGTTTAGAGTACCATATTGGAATTTACCTTTCCACATATCTACGGGCACATTTGATTCATATATAGGAGTGGTTTTGGTTCAGAAAGAAAATCAACAAACATATGCTATTTACATCGTCAGTAAAAACCTCACTTCTATTGAACTCAACCACATTGTTACGAAGAAGGAATTTTTGGCAGTTATTTATTCAATTAATAAATTTCGACATTATATTACAAGATATGAAGTTTTTGTGCACACAGATCTTTCTTCCATCGATTATTTAATGAGTAAACCTATAAAAAATGGAAGAATACAAATATGGCTTCTATTGTTACATGAATTTAACATAATTATTTTAGATAGTTCGGGAAGGGAAAATCTAATAGAAGATTTACTCTCTCGTATAAACAATCCTGGTGAGATAATTCATGTAGAAGACAATTTTCCCGATGAACATATTTTTGCAATTTCTGTTAAAACATCATGGTTTTCTAACATTCAAAACCACTGGTCTACAAGAAAATTTCCATTGCACTTTTCACCAAAGAAAAAGTAGAAGGTCATCGGGAAAAATGCTAAATAATCTTGGATGGGAGGAGACCTTTTCTACACCGGAGAATATTTGATTATCCATAGATGTGTTAGAGAGGATGAAATGAAGGAAATTATAAAGGAATTCCATGATGATCCCTACGATGGAAACTTTTTAGACAAACGAACAACCTACAAAATCCTTCTCCTAGGCTACTATTGGCCCACTCTCTTTAGAGATGCCAAAACATACATTAGGAGATGTGATATTTGTTAGAGGATGGGTCACCCATTTGTATCTTACGAGATGTCGCTCCAGCCTCAAGTCCTTATAGAACCATTTGAGAAGTGGGCCTTAGATTTGTAGGGCCCATCAATCCTACATCAAGGAAAAAGAGGTATATTTTAGGTTTCACATTCTATGTTACCAAATGGGTAGAATCCAAAGCTTTAACTTATGTCACTGAATATTTAATAGTATATTTCTTGGTTGAAATTTTTTTGTTCATTTTGGGGTGCCTAGAGAGATTTTGATTGACTAGGTGGCATAATTCACCTCCAATATAGTTTAGTCAATGGTGAATTAGTACAAGATAAAGCATCATAACTCCACTCCATATCATCCACAAGACAATGGACAAGTGGAATCTACAAATAGGGTTCTAGAAGTGATTATGAACAAGATAGTTCATCTCCATCAAATAGATTGGGTAGAAAACATTTCAGAGGCCTTGTGGGCTTACAAAACTACATGGAAATATGTTACGAGTTTCACCCCATATGACTTGGTATATGGAAAGCAAGTACTTATTCCCATCAAGTTTCAGATAGACTTACAAAATTACAAAAAAGTTGGCATTAGATCTATCAGAGGCTCAACAAAAAATGATTTTACAATTAAATGAGCTAGATGAGATATGCCAAGCTACCTTTTAAAGGAAAATTCGTGTACAAACACAGAGGGAAAAATAACATGATAGGTTTATAAAAATAAGCAGTTTCAAGTTGGTGATTGGGCCTTACTTTTTGAATTCAGATCAAAACATTTTAAGGGTAAGTTCTTCCCTCACTAGCTCAGTTCATATGATGTTGATACAATTTTTTTAAATGGCTCTATGAAGATCAAAACAATTGATGGTTCAAGAATTTCATTTTTGGTTCATGGCCATAAACTGAAATTCTACCATAAGCTAATGTCTGGAGATGAATTTGTTTCCAATTTACTTTAGCAATCTAAGATGGTAGTTATGAGTGAGGAGGTTAACCCTCTTACTTCTCTTCCATCTTGAATTTATTTTTCCTAAAAAATATATATAATAATAATAATAATAATAATAATAATAATAATAATAAAGAAAAAAAAAGTAAAGAGAAAAATAATGTTCAACTATGAAAAATAGTTTTCTAGTGCAACTGAACATGAACTCTGCTTGAAAACCAAGAAACTAGCTGGCAAAGTTCACAATAAACATAGTATTTTGATTTTCTGTAGTTACAAGAATCTCAGTTTTTGTACAAATTTCTTGTAAATTATTCAAATAATCAGTTGTTTCAATAAGATGGATCACTTTTGTCGGTGATTGATGTTAGAAGTAAAAGTTCTCATGTACTAGCAACATCCAACTTTCATGAGTCTTCTTGTGTTCCTACAACTAAAGATTTATTTCCAACATTCAAAGGTTTATTTCCTACATATGAAGTTTCATTTCCTACAGAAAAAGGTTTATTTCTTATAGCCAAAGTTTCATTTCTTCCAGAAAAAAGTTAATTTCTTGCACATAAAGGTACAATTATGGAAATGAAGACTTAGTCAGAGAAAAAAATTCAGCAGGAAGCATAATCTTCAAAATAGAAAGATTTATGAATTTCATTCTTTTATAAGGAAATAATATTCATGGGAAAGACTCTATGTTCAACAACAAAATATTTGGTAAAATAAGGTAAATGGTCTTCAAAGTTAGGCAATTTTTAAGAAAGGAAACTTACTGTGGAAATTTAATGACAAAAATCAGTAAGCTAATATTTTGTCATACACTTAGCAACCTAGAGATAACTGCCTTGCATGAACTCTGAAATGTCTAAAACCCACATTAAAAAATTACCATAAGTATAAATACACATTGATAAGTAATTATGTAGTAGAATAAACACAATGAACAACATTCAATCGACCATGAATAACCCAAACATTTAGGCAAATTCCAGGGAAAACCCCAATTTAGCGAAACCCAATGAGAGAGAAAGATTTTATTATCTTTAGGAAAGATTTATCAGCAGCCACAATACATTTTCCAGCCAAGAAAGACAGCTTACAAAAAAAAAAATGTCCCACAACAAAACTTCCTTGAATCCCATGCCATAGTCTATACAACTATATGAATTTTTTGAAAACAACACCTCATAATTTTTTCCTAGAACATGCTACTATACCTTCTTCATGTATGACCGACCTCCTTCAGAAAACTTTGCTAAAACTACGTTGAAAAATGTTCCTTCTCTTGCCTCGATTTCTGTACCAAATTTTGTTGTTGTACGATCGATATGGATCTGTACAGTATGGCCTGTACCAAAAAATAACACAGCAGCACCCAAAACAGAAAATGCTTCCTTGGGATTTGTGCACTATCTCTCTTGGGAAATGTGCCAGCTTGCTACTCACTTTCCTCTGCAAGCTCTCCTCATAAATATCTTTCACTCCTCTCAATGTGTCTTGCACACTAACCAATGCATTCTTTTATAAAATATGAAAATGACCTTTTCCCTCCCAAGTGTCTTTTCATCTTCGCCAACCCTAAACCCAAAGGCCAAGATCTAATATTTCCTTTACAAGATCAAGGGCCATGACTCATTCCCTCCAAAATAAATCACTTAAAATATTAAAGTACATTTCACTTTATTACATAAGTGCACTTAATGAAATAAAGTCACTTTAATATTAGAAGGTACACTTCATTAAAAAATCACTTTAATAAAAGATCCACTTTACAACTTTATAAAAACCCATTACAAAGTTAAGTGTTCTGTTAGTTTCAACATAAGATTACATCAGCATACAAGAAAAACCATGTGGATTACCTCCCGAGCTAAAACACTAACACTTAGCTATGGAAAAATGCCATTTATTTGTTGTATTCAATTGATGATTATTCATTTAATGAATAACTTCTTCCATTTATACTACCTTCATTCACCATGTTGTGATCCTGAATAATAATATGACATTCCATAGTTACCATACTAAGTTTTATGATTATTCACATTCAACTATGTCTATAATTATCATACTTCTCTTGTAATGTCCCTAGCCTCCCAGGATGGGATATGCCACACACAATTCTCCCAAAGAATGCTCTAATACCAATCTATAATTTCCCCAACCACACAGACTAAGCCATGTCACCCAACTTGTAATGTTTCCCATTACCCACAACTCAAATTCTATATCTCTAACAAAACATATTCTAACATCATCCAGCATACTACCGAACAATGCTACTCTGAAAACCATTGCACATATTCTATCCTAATCACAGGTCTATGTAGTATCACTTGAAGTAACGTGCTCAACGCAAGCTTGAATCACACCACACAACTTATAACAACAAAAGTAACTCAAACAACTATGTACTAGAGTATTGATCACATAAAACTACTATGCGTGCAACAATCCTGGTGTGACACACCAAACATATTATCCTTGCATTCTAAGACTGCTTCCAAGTGGGTACAAGAAAATCCATCATCTAGTGTACATAGAGTGATCTCTGCGTGCATGACCATTCAACATTTCCCAAGAGGATCACACCAAAATAATAAAGTTAACTTACATGAAAACTATGAAGATTTTCCATACTCATGCAAAAATATATATACAAGCTCAGGCACCATACTTACATGTGCAAGCTGCAAAATACAATATAACAATACTTACTTATATGAAATAACATGCAATAACTAAACCATATCAAACATTGATAAATATGCACACCGGAAATGAGACAAGCACATAAGACACTTATCATTTATGAAAATCACCAACTCCACACATAACTTAGACGTTCCTCCCAACCATAGACTCTGTTTCTCATAATATTTCAGCAACATGTCAACCCCGATCTCGAACTTCACTCCACTAGGGAAAAAGGGTTCCTAGTGATAGGATAAGGTCTGATACTCAACAAAATTCCTCAATACAAGGTGCATGCTACTACAACTAGCCTAAAATATCTCATTCCCCATGCACCTATCACACCCAAGGCAGTGTTCTCCTTCTCTACTCAATAGTCCTTCATCTGCCCCACCTCCCTTTCAAGGTTACCAACAATAGGATGGACATGAAATCTATGAGATCCACATCTAATGCCCAATATACCAAGGAACAATTCTCAACAAATATCTCACCCATAGAGATTTCTCATGGGCCCGACAACCTACATCTTTGATAGAGAGACTTGGATTACACTACAAAAACCGCTTACAATATTCTCTGTGAAAATAAGGTAATAATAATATTTTCCATGCCGTCTGTCCCCCTTTTTCTCACAAGAGCCTGAAACATCAATAAACCCCAAAATAAAATTCTCTCTAGAATGAATTCCTCCCCTCTGAATACACTAAGGCCAACAATATATATTGCATGCATTACTCTTGACACTTGTCACCTTTAGAAGTATCTTAAGCCACTTGGTGACCTGTTCCCAACCCTCAGGAACTTATGATGAACATATCCATAACATTAAAATTCTATGGAAATATTATAAAATATTCCCTAAGACATAAGTATTTCCCCCATTTCCTTTTCTAGTGGAGTTAACCCCCAATCTCTTTTCATCTAATTTTTTCTGTGCACAAT
>JASDQU010739937.1:78685-90032 GCA_032191745.1 Picea mariana
ACATAAGTGCACTTAATGAAATAAAGTCACTTTAATATTAGAAGGTACACTTCATTAAAAAGTCACTTTAATAAAAGAACCACTTTACAACTTTATAAAAACCCGTTACAAAGTTAAGTGTTCTGTCAGTTTCAACATAAGATTACATCAACATACAAAAAAAACCATGTGGATTACCTCCCGAGCTAAAACACTAACACTTAGCTATGGAAAAATGCCATTTATCTGTTGTATTCAATTGATGATTATTCATTTAATGAATAAATTCTTCCATTTATGCTACCTTCATTCACCATGCCGTGATCCTGAATAATAATCTGACATTCCATAGTTACCATACTAAGTTTTATGATTATTCACATTCAACTATGTCTATAATTATCATACTTCTCTTGTAATGTCCCTAGCCTCCCAGGATGGGATATGCCACACACAATTCTCCCAAAGAATGCTCTAATACCAATCTATAATTTCCCCAACCACACAGACTAATCCATGTCACCCAACTTGTAATGTTTCCCGTTACCCACAACTCAAATTCTATATCTCTAACAAAACATATTCTAACATCATCCAGCGTACTACCGAACAATGCTACTATGAAAACCATTGCACAGATTCTATCCTAATCACAGGTCTATGTAGTATCACTTGAAGTAATGTGTTCAACATAAGCTTGAATCACACCACACAACTTATAACAACAAAAGTAACTCAAACAACTACGTACTAGAGTATTGATCACATAAAACTACTATGCGTGCATGACCATTCAACATTTCCCAAGAGGATCACACCAAAATAATAAAGTTAGCTTACATGAAAACTATCAACATTTGTCATACTCATGCAGAAATATATATACAAGCTATAGGCACCATACTTACATGTGCAAGCTGCAAAATACAATATAACAATACTTACTTATATACAATAACTAAACCATATCAAACATTGATAAATATGCACACCGAAAATGAGACAAGCACATAAGACACTTATCATTTATGAAAATCACCAACTCCACACATAACTTAGACGTTCCTCCCAACCATAGACTCTGTTTCTCATAATATTTCAGAAACATGTCACCCCCGATCTCGAACTTCACTCCACTAGGGAAAAAGGGTTCCTAGTGATAAGATAAGGTCTGATACTCAACAAAATTCCTCAATCCAAGGTGCATGCTGCTACAACTAGCCTACAATATCTCATTCCCCATGCACCTATCACACCTAAGGAAGTGTTCTCCTTCTCTACTCAATAGTCCTTCATCTGCCCCACCTCCCTTTCAAGGTTACCAATAATAGGATGGACATGAAATCTATGAGATCCACATCTAATGCCCACTAGACCAAGGAACAATTATCAACAAATATCTCACCCATAGAGATTTCTCATGGGCCCAACAACCTACATATTTGATAGAAAGACTCGGATTACACTACAAAAACCGCTTACAATATTCTCTATGGAAATAAGGTAATAATCATATTTTCCATACTGTCCGTCCCCCTTTTCTCACAAGATCCTGAAACATCAATAATCCCCAAAATAAAATTCTCTCTAGAATGAATTCCTCCCCTCTGAATACACTAAGGCCAACAATATATATTGCATGCATTACTCTTGACACTTGTCACCTTTAGAAGTATCTTAAGCCACTTGGTGACCTGTTACCAACCCTCAGAAACTTATGATAAACATATCCATAACATTAAACTTTTATGGAACGATTATAAAATATTCCCTAAGACAGAAGTATTTCCCTCGTTTCCTTTTCTAGTGGAGTTAACCCCCCATCTCTTTTCGTCTGATTTTTTCTGTGCACAATGATTTAATATTATATTAATACTTGTGTATGATTACACTTATATGGATAGGTGCACTATCCTAATTGTGTCCTGCCTCACCAACCTCATAATCACACATGCTCTCCAGCCTCAATACATATACAACCATATACATACATACATACATACATACATACATACATACATACATATATATAACTTGAATCAGTGTGCACTCCTAGGTGATTCCTGCACACTTACCCAAGTGCATGCAACATTGTGCAATGTTCATACTTACCAAAGTGTCCGCAACACTATGAAATGTGTGCACCATATCTTTGATATAAATCCTTCGCGCACTACTCATGTGTGCACAACATGAAAACTTAGTTTCAAAAAATCACCAACCTATATGTACAATTACAAAATGTATGGATTAGGTACATTACATTCTCCTCCCCCTTATTTATGAGCTATCCTCAATGCATCATAAAAAAATGTACATAATTGTTTTTTAAAATATTCAAAAAGATGAGGATACGTTGATCATATAACATCCTCATGCTCCCAAGTTGCATCCCCAAGACTGTACCATGTCCATTGGACCTTTACCAACTCCATGGATCGATTTCAAAGTTGTTTTATTTTCTGATCCAATATGAAAGTTGGTCTCACTCGAAAATCACCTTTTGGATCCACCTAAATCACATTTGAATCAATAATATGATTAGTATCAGGTTCATACTTTTTAAGCAATGGCACATGGAAAACATTATGAATACACAATCATGTAGACAATGCAATAATATATGCGATAGGACCAATCCTCTCTAGCATTTTAAATGGCCCACAATAGTGTGTTTCCAACTTTGAACACTTCCCAAACTTCGCGGAACTACATATGGATTTCACTTTCAAAAACACGTGATCATCTGCTTTAAAATCCCAATGTGTTCTTCCTTTATCTATGCATATTTTCTTCCTGTCCTTGGAAGCCTTTAAATTTTTCCTTATATTTACCATATTCTCTTACATTTCTCTAAGAAGATATGTCCCAACTATTGTGTGGTCTCTTGGGTTGTCCCAATTCACCAGCATGTTTCACCTTCTCTTGTAAAGTGCCTCAAATAGGATAATATTTAAATATTCTTGATAACCATTGTTGTAAGAAAACTCTACCAAATGAAATTAATCTTCCCATTTTAATGGTTTATCCATCACATACATCCTGAGCATATCTTCAATCACCTAATTTACTCTTTCTGTTTGTCCATCTATCTCAGGATGATATGTTTTGCTAAAGTTCATATTTTTCCCAAATCCTTTGAATAACCCTTTCCAAAAGTTTGAAGTGAACTTGGAATCTTTGTCAGACACAATTTTCTTAGGTACACCATGCAACTTAGAAACTTCTCACATGTATATCTAATCAATGTTGGTTTCCTTGTGCGTTGAGTTTACTAGAATAAAATGGGAATCTTTAGTAAGCTTTTCCACCGCCACCATAATAGAATCATGTTGCTTAGTAGTCCTAGGAAACTTAGTAACGAAATACATGGTCACAACTTCCCACTTCCATTTAGGAATAGGAAAAGGATGTAGGAAACCAGCTAGATGTCTTTGCTCAACCTTAACCTTTTGACATTCAAGGCATCTATCAATACAATTAGAAACCTCTATTTTCATACCTGGCCCATAATATTGCTTTTAACTACGACAATTGTCTTTTGGTAGCTTAGATGTCTTGCATAAGGAACCTTTTTCATCTTTGACAAGTTGCATCCTCAGGACTGTACCAATTCCATTGGACCTTTACCAACTCCATGGATCGATTTCGAAGTTGTTTGATTTTTCGATCCAATATGAAAATTGGTCGCACTCAAAAATCACCTTCTGGCTCCACCTGAATCACATTTGAATTAATAATATGATTAGTATCAGGTTCATACCTTTTAAGCAATGGAACATGGAAAACATTATGAATACACAAACATCCAAACAATGCAAGCATATATGCGACAAGACCAATCCTCTCTAGCATTTCAAATGGCCCACAATATTGTGTTTCCAACTTAGAAGACTTCCCCAACTGTGGGGAACTATGTATGGATTTCACTTTCAAAAACATGTGATCACATGATTTAAAATCCCAATGGGTTCTTCCTTTATTTTTGCATCTTTTCTTCCCATCCTTGGAAGCCTTTAAATTTTTCCTTATATTTACCATCTTCTCTTACATTTATCTAAGCAGATATGTCCCAACTATTTTGTGGTCTGTTGGGTTGTCCCAATTCACCAGCGTGTTTCACCTTCTCCTGTAAAGTGCCTCAAATAGGATAATATTTAAATATGCTTGATACCCATTGTTGTAAGAAAACTCTACCAAATTCAATTAATCTTCCCATTTGGATGGTGTATCCATCACATACATCCTGAGCATACCTTCAATCACCTAATTTACTCTTTCTATTTGTCCATCTGTCTCAGGGTGATATGTTTTGCTAAAGTTCATATTTTTCCCAAATCCTTTGAATAACCATTTCCAAAAGTTTGAAGTGAACTTGGAATCTTTGTTAGACACAATTTTCTTAGGTACACCATGCAACTTAGAAGATTCTCGCATGTATATCTAATCAATGTTGGTTTCCTTGTGGATTGACTTTACTGGAATAAAATGGGAAGATTTAGTAATCTTGTCCACCACCACCATAATAGAATCATGTTTCTTAGTAGTCCTAGGCAACTTAGTAATGAAATACATGGTCACAACTTACCACTTCCACTCAGGAATAGGAAAAGGATGTAGGAAACCAGCTAGATGTTTTTGCTCAACCTTAACCTTTTGACATTTAAGGCATCTAGAAATAAAATTAGCAACCTCTATTTTCATACCTAGCCCATAATACTTTTTTTTAACTATGAAAATTATCTTTTGGTAGCCTAGATGTCTTACTTAAGGAACCTTTTTCATCTCTGACAATAAAAAAAATTTCAACTCCTGATCATTTGGCACATAGACTGTACACCTATACATGAGGATCTCGTCCTCTCTTAACTCATAACCTTCAAAATTTTGTGACATGCCTTTTTGTAAAGTCTCATTTATGTCCATGTAACATAGATCTGATTTGGAAACTCTAAAATTCGGTCACACAAATCATATTTGTACATGTTAATGGTTGTATCATGCATCTCATGCACCCTCATACTGAGTGCATCAACCACCTTATTCTCCTTTCCCCTGATATACTTTATATCAAATTCATACTCACCAAGGAACTTTAACCACCTTATTTTTATGGAATTTAAACTTGGTTTTCCAAACAAATACTTCATACCATAATGGTTTATTCTCAACTCAAATATTTTACCCATGAGATAGTTTCACCACATCTTCAAGGAATGCACTATGGATTCCAATTCCAAGTCACGAGTATCATAAAGACTTTCATTCTCTTTTAACTTTATTGATTTGTAGCACACCACATGTCCATTTTGAATCAGGACTCCATTGAGCACTTCCTTGCATGCATTATTTCACACCACAAAGCCTTCATTTGGATCAATAATTCTCAAAATTGGAGCACTTGTTAACACAATTTTCAAGTGCAGAAAACTCCTTGCACAATCCAGGGTCCATTCAAATCATGCACCTTTATTTTGCAAATATGTAATTGGATGTGCAATCTGTGAGAATCCTTCAATATACCTTTTGTGATAACATACTAGTCCCATTAAGGACCTTACCTTTATGATATTTCTTGGTGTCGGCCATTCCTCAATGGATTTTATCTTTTCCAGATCCACAACTATTCCTTGGAAATTATATGACCCAAATAATGAATTTGTTTCTAATAAAATGATCACCTTCTTAGATTTTCATAAAGTTGATGCTCCCTCAATACCTATAAAACCATCCTTAAGTGTTTCACATGATCCTCTTAATACTTTGAGTAAATAAGTATGTCGTCCAAAAATTGAATGAAAAACTTATTTAAGTACTCTCTGGAGACTCCATTCCTCAGACAAATGAAGACAACTGGTGCACTTGACAACCTAAGTGGCACCATTGTGAGCTCATAATGTTTGTACCTTATTGTAAAGGCAGTCTTGTTGATGTCCTCTTCCTTAATTATCACTTGGTGATATCCTTATCTGAGATCAATCTTTGAAAATATATGTGTGCCTCACAATTGATCAAAGAGGTCATATTTCCTTGGAAATTGATACTTGTTATTTACTATTACTTTGTTCAACTACCTGAGGTCAATAAAAAGTCTTATGGTACCATCCTTCTTTTCCATGAACAATACTGGGGCACCCCAAGGTGACACACTTGAGAATATACACCCCTTCTTTAGAATCTCTTCAAGTTTCATCTACAACTCCTTCAACTATAGCATACTCATCCTATAAGGATTCTTGGATACGAGTGTTGCTCCATGCATCATATATATAGAGAAATCAATATCTCTTTTCAAATAAATCCATGGTATCTCTTCAAAGTCATTCTCAAACTCTTTCAGTACTGCACAATCTTCCACACTTGGAATTTTATCCTTAGGTGCCTCTTCAATGTGAACTACACATAATTGACATCCTTTCATGTAGCTCTTCTTCAATTGCAAGTTTGAAAATTATCTGATAGTCACAACTCTTGGAACTCCTTGAATTTTTCTTAAGTTTCCTTCTTTATCCAAGAAAGAGAATTCCTTATTGCAACAATACATGACAACATGGTTCTCATCCAACCAGTCCATACCAATAAGGTAGTCATACAATTCCAAAAGTATAATATTCAAATCATCATTTGTGCGCAGTCCATTCATATCCATTGGACATGCCTTAATCATCTCATTAATTTTCCTTTTTTCTCCTGTAGCTAACTTCACCAACCAAGGTTTTCCAAGCTTTCTTCTTAGCAGTTGGAACCTTTCCACCATCTTATGATATAGATAAATATGACTTAAGCTCCTGAATCAATTAAAATAACAAAAATTTGGTTGTTAATCTTACCTTCCACTTCAATCATGTGCGACTAAAAATAATCCTTCTTGTTATCCAGGGATGCGTAAATCCTTGGAAAATTTATACCCATGTCCTCCACTGTTGCATCTTTTTGTACAATGTACACTGTCCTCTCTTTATCACCCATTTGAGGGAAATCTCTACGCATATGATCTCTGCCAAAATTCCAACATTGAATAGATTTTTTCCATGGCTTTTTCTCCACTATATCCATCATTCTGGACTCTTTGGGAATTGGATATCCTTGCACAATATTCCTGAAAAATGAAGACTTAGCCCCCTTCTTCCTCTAATCAACCTTTCTTTTCATATTTTCTTTCCAAGCCTTATGAAAAGTCGATCTTCCCCTTTGTTGATCATAAATACACTTAGCATGCCTTGTTGTTTCCTCCAATATCTTATGTTCATCATATTGTATCTTGTCACTGATAAATGTAGCCAACCCACTAAGTTACCTCTAAATCTTAACTTTCCCATCCTTGATGAATGTGACATATTTCAATAGCTCTAATAATTTCCTTTCATACTCATCTATCGTCACACTCCCAATATTGAGTTCAAAGAACTCCATTTTCTTGTCATAGTACCTCTTGGTTAAGTATTTATTTTAGAAACACCTCTTGAACTCCCTCCAAGTAACCTTCTTTCCATCAATGTGTTTCACCTGCACATACTAATCCCACCACATTTTCACTTTTCCTTTTAGTTGATAGATAACAATCCTCCCTTCTACTTGCACAGGATAATTATGCAGCTGGAAGTACTTCCTCATACCCATTAGCCGGGTATATGCATCTTCATCCATCTTGTGCTCCCCGTCAAAGGTAGGAGGCTTGTTCTAATTCATTTCTCCCTGTATCATGTCTACCCCAATCCTTCTCTTATGATTTTTGACAGGACATGGACTTGAGATTCTACACACTTTCCTGAAGGAATTATTTGGTGAGTGAGGTCAATGCCTACCATAACTCCTTCCTTCTCTTATTTTCTCATCATGGGACCTGCGAATTCTTGACCTACTTGTCTCTATCTCCTTATCCATTTTATTTTCTATTATGTCCAAGCTTTGCATCAATTTGACATTGAAGTCATCTTGTTGTGCCTTGGCTTTCATAAGCTTTTCGTTATAATATTTATGGCTTTCGAAATTGTTTTGTAGTCCCTTAATGGTTTCTACCAAGTTTATGCGCTCCTCCTTGGATTATGTACTATCAACACCCAAACCAACATACAAATCCCCAAACTCATCATCAAGATTGTAAGTCCTTTGTGCATGTTCCATGCTTTTGACCTTCTGCATTGATTTTTTCCTACACTAATCATTGATATTTCTACAAAATGTGCAAGAAACAATATTTGTTAGATGAATTCATGAGACAACTTCATGAAAACTATGCACCATCTTGTTAGAATCCTTTCTTATGAAACCCATGTGCACACTGGTATTCAACACACACCAATGTGCAATGTCAATTCTTAAAATTCACACCACATATCAATAATTCACATGCACCACAAATTTGTTCCACGCAACCTTAAACCTTTAGTGTACACACTCGTGCACCAATGTTTACTACACAGTTCCAGTTCCAAACCCCGCAATACCCAACATTTAACATGCAAATCTACACATTCTTTTTTAATGTGCACCATGGCCACGCTGAAATTTCAAATTCAACCACTTACCAGTCCATATTTTTCCTTAAGTAGAACTTGGCCCATGAAAGCTCAATGTTGAAACTAGAGCTCTGCAACTTCTTATTGACCTCTTTCCCATACAGGTACAATGTTGAACCAAATGACTTGATACCATATTGTAACATCCTAGAGTCCCAGACTGTGCTATGCCACATGCACTTCTCCAAAAGAATGCTTTGGTACCAATTTGTAATGTCCCCATCCACCCAGGCTAAGCCACATTACCCAAATTGTAACATTTTCCATTACCCACAAGTCAACTTCTGTAGCTTTGAAAAAACATACTTTAACACCATCCAACTGACTAATGAACAATTCTACTCTAAAAACCACTACGTAGATTATATCCTAATGAAATGTATGTGCAATATCACTTAAAGTAACATGCTCAATCCAAGATTGAATCACACCACACAAATTATAACAATGGAAGTAACTCAATAAACTACACACTAGAGTATTGATCACACAAAACTACTATATGCACAACCATCATGGTGTCACACACAAAATCTATTCTCTTTCTGCACATGTAACTGCTTCCCAATGTGCACAAGTAAATCCAGCCTCCGGTGCACAAAAATAATTCTATGTGCAAGTTTTAAACCTGTGAAGTAAAGCAATGCATATATATTCTTAAGAAAAAAAAATTTAATCAATGGCTCATTCACACAGAGATTTATACTGGAAACCCTCAATCGGGATAACATTTCTTATATTCATTATAGAATTTCACCATTCACCATACAATATATATAATGTTTTTAGGTATTCCGTAGATACCAAAAACCTAATCCCTTAATTTGGTATTAATTTAGTAAACCGCCAAAAATAGCAAAATCCACTAAAAATAGCAAAAACTGCCCAAAAATAAAAATTTTGGGGTGTTGCCCCGAACACTGCATGTAACCACGGGGGGCATACCCCCATCAGACATAGTTGTCAAATATGACACACCCAGACACACAAATGAAAATAAAAGAACACATACCCAACATTCTCCCACTTTTTGTGTTCTTTTCAGCCAGGGGTCCACAAGATTATATATAGTCAACAATCTAGGGCAACAATCTCCATTGTTACTCTACACCGGGAGAATTTTTTTATGCTCACAGACTTCATCAATCAATCTACAACATTCTTCAAAGTGTAAAACTTTTCCAGTAACACCTTCTTTTCCTCAATCATGTCTCTCACAAAGTGATACTGAACATCAATATGCTTTGTCTTTGAATGATAAGCTGGGTTCTTTGAAAAGAAGATTGCACTTTGACTGTCACAATATAATATCTCTTCTTGTTGTACCAACCCAATACCTGAACACAATCTTTTTAACCATATTGCTTCCTTTCTTGCATGAGTGGCTTCCATGTATTCAACTTCTGTAGTTGAGAGTGCCACTACAGCCTGTATTTTTCTCATCCAACTGATTACTCCTCCAAATAGGTTAAACACATACCCACTTGTAGATATTTTGCGATCCAGATCTCCAGCCCAGTCTGCATCAACAAAGCCATGTATGTCCACCACTTTGTCCAATCCTGGTCTTCCTTGGTAGCATAATCCATAATTGGTAGTGCCATGCAAATACCTGAAGACCCTCTTTACTGATGTCCAATGCTCCTTCCCTGGTTTTGACATATACCTACTCAAAAATCCCACTGCATGTGTAATGTCGAATCTAGTATAGACCATTGCATAAATCAAACTCCCAACTTCACTGGAATACAGAACATGGGACGTGTCCTCTTCTTCTTCATGTGTCTTGGGACACTGATCTACAAATAACGTTACACCTATAGGAATAGGAACCTTGACTGGTTTACTTCCATGCATATTAAACCTCTTCAATATCGTCTCAACATATTTTCTTTGATTCAACCAGAGTTTCCTATTTGCATGATCTCTTTTAATTTCTATTCCCAGAATGAAGTTAGCAACACCGAGATCCTTCATGTCAAATTTGGAGGATAGCTGTGATTTCACCTCCTTTATAACATCCATGTTATTTCCTACAAACAACATGTCATCAAAATACATCACTACAAAAATGAAGTGATTACCAACCTTCTTGGAATATACACAGTGATCATCTCTTCTTCTTACAAATCCCAATCCAAGGATATACGTGTCAAACTTTTGGTACCACATCCTAGGTGATTTCTTCAGACCATATAATGACTTCTTTAGCTTACAGACCAACTCTTTATTTCCCTTCACTACAAAGCCTTATGGCTGCTTTATGTAGATTTCTTCTTCCAGATCCCCATGTAGGAATGTTGTCTTCACATCCACGTGTTCCACTTCAAGATCAAAAGAAACAACAATAGATAAAATAAATCTAATAGAATTTAACTTAGCAACAGGAGAAAAAATCTCACCAAAGTCAATTCCCTCTACCTAGGAATAACCTTTTGCTACTAATCGAGCTTTGTATTTCTCCACTTTACCTTGTGCATTAAAATTATTCTTAAACAACCATTTTCTACCAACATATTTGCTTCCAGATAGAAACTCAAATATATCCCATGCCTAATTCTTATCCGAGGCATCCATACCTTCAACCATGACCTTCTTCCAAAGTTTACTATCCTCTGAATTCACCGCTTCCCTGAAAGTTCTGGGATCATCATCAGTAATCAATAAAGTAAAATTGGAATGGAAATTAGGTGGACTATACCTTTCTGGTTTCCTTTTATCTCTCACTGATCTCCTCAATACTGGGGTATGAGGTTCTTCTTCCTCTTCTTCTGCTTCCTCTTCTTCATATGATTCATATTTTGCATCATCCAACTCAAGATCTGTTTTCTTAGGTTCGTCTTGCATTG
>JASDQU010739937.1:90082-101826 GCA_032191745.1 Picea mariana
GAATATACACCCCTTCTTTAGAATCTCTTCAAGTTTCATCTACAACTCCTTCAACTATAGCATACTCATCCTATAAGGAGTCTTGGATACGAGTGTTTCTACAGGCATCATATTTATAAAGAAATCAATATCTCTTTTCAAAGAAATCCATGGTATCTCTTCAAAGTCATCCTCAAACTCTTTCAATACTACACAGTCTTTCACACTTAGCATTTTATCCTTAGGTGCCTCTTCAATGTGCACTACACATACTTGACATCCTTTCATGTAGCTCTTCTTCAATTGCAAGTTTGAAAATTATCTGATAGTCACAACTCTTGGAACTCCTTGAATTGTTCTTAAGTTTCCTTCATTATCCAAGAAACTGAATTCCTTATTGCAACAATACATGACAACATGGTTCTCATCCAACCAGTCCATACCAATAAGGTAGTCATACAAGTCCAAAGGTATAATATTCAAATCATCATTTATGCGCAGTCCATTCATATCCATTGGATATGCCTTAATCATCTCATTAATTTTCCTTTTTTCTCCTGTATCTAACTTCACCAACCAAGGTTTTCCAAGCTTTCTTCTTAGCAGTTGGAACCTTTCCACCATCTTATAATATAGATAACTATCACTTAAGCTCCCGAATCAATTAAAATAACAACAATTTGGTTGTTAATCTTACCTTCCACTTCAATCATGTGTGACTAAAAATAATACTTCTTGTTATCCAGGGATGCGTAAATCCTTGGAAAATTTATACCCATGTCCTCCACTATTGCATCTTTTTGTACAATGTACACAGTCCTCTCTTTATCACCCATTTAAGGGAAATCTCTACGGATATGATCTCTGCTAGAATTACAACATTAAATATTCCATGGCTTTTTCTCCACTGTATCCATCATTTTGGACTCTTTGGGAATTGGATATCCTTGCACAATATTCCTGAAAAATGAAGACTTAGCCCCCTTCTTCCTCTAATCAACCTTTCTTTTCATCTTTTCTTTACAAGCCTTATGAAAAGTCGATCTTCCCCTTTGTTGATCATAAATACACTTAGCACGCCTTGTTGTTTCCTCCAATATCTTATGTTAATCATATTGTATCTTGTCACTGATAAATGTAGCCAACCCACTAATTTACCTCTGAATCTTAACTTTCCCATCCTTGATGAATGTGACATATTTCAATAGCTCTAATAATTTCCTTTCATACTCATCTATCATCACACTCCCAATCTTGAGTTCAAAGAACTCCATTTTCTTGTCATAGTACCTCTTGGTTAAGTATTTATTTTAGAAACACCTCTTGAACTCCCTCCAAGTAACCTTCTTTCCATAAATGTGTTTCACCTGCACATACTAATCCCACCACTTTTTCACTTTTCCTTTTAGTTGATAGATAACAATCCTCCCTTCTACTTGCATAAAATAATTATGCAGCTAGAAGTACTTCCTCATACCCATTAGCCAGGTATATGCATCTTCATCCATCTTGTGCTCCCCGTCAAAGTTAGGAGGCTTGATCTAATTCATTTCTCCCTATATCATGTCTACCCCAATCCTTCTCTTATGATTTTTGACAGGACATGGACTTGATCTTCTACACACTTTCCTGAAGGAATTATTTGGCGAGTGAGGTCGATGCCTACCATAACTCCTTCCTTCTCTTATTTTCTCATCATGGGACCTATGAATTCTTGACCTACTTGTCTCTATCTCCTTATCCATTTTATTTTATACTATGTCCAAGCTTTGCATCAATTTGACATTGAAGTCATCTTGTTGTGCCTTGGCTTTCATAAGCTTTTCGTTATAACATTTATGGCTTTGGAAATTGTTTTGTAGTCCCTTAATGGTTTCTACCAAGTTTATGCGCTCCTCCTTAGATTATGTACTATCAACACCCAAACCAACATACAAATCCCCAAACTCATCATCAAGATTGTAAGTCCTTTGTGCATATTCCATGCTTTTGACCTTCTGCATTGATTTTTTCCTGCTCTAATCATTGATATTTCTAAAAAATGTGCAAGCAACAATATTTGTTAGATGAATTCATGAGACAAATTCATGAAAACTATGCACCATCTTGTTAGAATCCTTTCTTATGAAACCCATGTGCACACTAGTATTCAACACACACCGATGTGCAATGCCAATTCTTAAAATTCACACCACATATCAATAATTCACATGCACCACAAATTTGTTCCACGCAACCTTAAACCTTTAGTGTACACACTTGTGCACCAATGTTTACTATGCAGTTCCAGTTCCAACCTCCGCAATACCCAACATTTAACATGCAAATCTACACATTCTTATTTAATGTGCACCATGGCCACGCTGAAATTTCAAATTCAACCACTTACCAGTCCATATTTTTCCTTAAGTAGAACTTGGCCCATGAAAGCTCAGTGTTGAAACTAGAGCTCTGCAACTTCTTATTGACCTCTTTCCCATACAGGTACAATGTTGAACCAAATGACTTGATACCATATTGTAACATCCTAGAGTCCCAGACTGGGCTACGCCACATGCACTTCTCCAAAAGAATTCTTTGGTACCAATTTGTAACGTCCCCATCCACCCAGGCTAAGCCACATTACCCAAATTGTAACATTTTTCGTTACCCACAAGTCAACTTTTGTAGCTTTGAAAAAACATACTTTAACACCATCCAACTGACTATTGAACAATTCTACTCTAAAAACCACTACGTAGATTATATCCTAATGAAATGTATGTGCAATATCACTTAAAGTAACATGCTCAATCCAATCTTGAATCACACCACACAAATTATAACAACGGAAGTAACTCAATAAACTACACACTAGAGTATTGATCACACAAAACTACTATATGCACAACCATCATGGTGTCACACACAAAATCTATTCTCTTTTTGCACACATACTGCTTCTTAGTGTGCACACGTAAATCCAGCCTCTGGTGCAAAAAAAGTATTCTATGCATAAGTTTTAAACCTGTGAAGTAAAGCAATGCATATATATTCTTAAGAAAAACAAAATTTAATCAATGGCTCATTCACACAGAGATTTATACTGGAAACCCTCAACCGGGAAAACCTTTCTTATATTCATTATAGAATTTCACCATTCACCATACAATATATATAATGTTTTTAGGTATTCCATACATACCAAAACCCTAATCCCTCAATCCGGTATTAATTTAGTAAACCGCCAAAAATAGCAAAATCCACTAAAAATAGAAAAAACCGCCCAAAAATAAAAATTTTGGGGTGTTGCCTTGAACACTGCATGTAACCAAAGGGGGGAAACCCCCATCAGACATAGTTGTCAAATATGACACACCCAGACACACAAATGAAAAGAAAAGAACACATACCCAACATTCTCCCACTTTTTGTGTTCTTTTCAGCCAGGGGTCCACAAGATTATATATAGTCAACAATCCAGGGTAGCAATGCCCATTGTTACTCTACACCAGGAGAACTTTTTTATGCTCACAGACTTCGTCAATGAATCTACAACATTCTTCAAAGTGTAAAACTTTTCCAGTAACACCTTCTTTTCCTCAACCATGTCTCTCACAAAGTGATACTGAACATCAATATGCTTTGTCTTTGAATGATAAGTTGGGTTCTTTGCAAAGAAGATTGCACTCTGACTATCACAATCTAATATCACTTCTTGTTGTACCAACCCAATACCTAAACACAATCTTTGTAACCATACTGCTTCCTTTCTTGCATGAGTGGCTTCCATGTATTCAACTTCTATAGTTGAGAGTGCCACTACAGCCTGTCTTTTTCTCATCCAACTGATTACTCCTCCAAGTAGGTTAAACACATACCCACTTGTAGATATTTTGTGATCCAAATCTCCAGCCCAGTCTGCATCAACAAAGCCATGTATGTCCACCACTTTGTCCAATCCTGGTCTTCCTTGGTAGCACAATCCATAATTGGTAGTGCCACGCAAATACCTGAAGACCCTCTTTACTGATGTCCAATGCTCCTTCCTTGGTTTTGACATATACCTGCTCAAAAATCCCACTAGATGTGTAATGTCGAGTCTAGTATAGACCATTACATACATCAAACTGCCAACTGCACTGGAATACAAAACATGGGACATGTCCTGTTCTTCTTTCTGTGTCTTGGGACACTGATCTGCAAATAACTTTACACCTGTTGGAATAGGAACCTTGACTGGTTTACTTCCATGCATATTAAACCTCTTCAATATCGTCTCAACATATTTTCTCTGATTCAACCAGAGTTTCTTGTTTGCACGATCTCTTTTAATTTCTATTCCCAGAATGAAGTTAGCAACACCAAGATCCTTCATGTCAAATTTGGAGGATAGCTATGATTTCACCTCCTTTATAATATCCATGTTATTTCCTACAAACAACATGTCATCAACATACATCACTACAAAAATGAAGTGATTATCAACCTTCTTGGAATATACACAGTGATCATCCCTTCTTCTTACAAATCCCAATCCAAGGATATATGTGTCAAACTTTTGGTACCACATCCTAGGTGATTTCTTCAGACCATATAGTGACTTCTTTAGCTTACATACCAACTCTTTATTTCCCTTCACTACAAAGCCTTCTGACTGCTTCATGTAGATTTCTTCTTCCAGATCCCCATGTAGGAATGTTGTCTTCACATCCATGTGTTCCACTTCAAGATCAAAAGAAATAACAATAGATAAAATAAATATAATAGAAGTTAACTTAGCAAAAGGAGAAAAAATCTCACCAAAGTCAATTCCCTCTACCTGGGAATAACCTTTTGCTACTAATCAAGCTTTGTATTTCTCCACTTTACCTTGTGCATTAAAATTATTCTTAAAAAACTATTTTCTACCAACAGATTTGCTTCCAGCTGGAAACTCAACTATATCCCATGCCTCATTCTTATCCGAGGCATCCATAGCTTCAACCATGAACTTCTTCCAAAGTTTACTATCCTTTGAATTCACTGCTTCCCTGACAGTTATGGGATCATCATCAGTAATAGATAAATTAAAATTGGAATCGAAATCAGGTGAACTATACCTTTCTGGTTGCCTTTTATCTCTCACTGATCTCCTCAATACTGGGGTATTAGGTTCTTCTTCTTCTTCTTCTTCTGCTTCCTCTTCTTCAGATGATTCAGATTTTGCATCATCCAACTCAAGCTCTGTTTTCTCAGGTTCATCTTGCATTGGTAGAAATTCTTGTTTCAACACATCTTTTACCTCTCTGAAAACACATCTCGACTGTAAACAATCTTCTTGGTTTATGGGTTCCAAATATTATAACCTATCACACCATCTTTATAACCAATAAAGATACACTTTTCAGCCTTTTTATCCACCTTACTATTATTTTCCTTTGGAACATGCACATAAGCACACAACCAAAAACTCTAAGATGTTGAAGAGAGGGTTTCTTTGAATACCATACCTCATGTGGAGTTTTATCATCCAATGCTGATGAAGGTGATCGATTGACCAGGTAACATGTTGTACCCACTGCCTCTGCCCAGAATTCTTGTCCTAACCTGACATCGCTGAGCATGCTCCTTGATTTTTCCATCAGTGTCTTGTTCATCCTTTCTGCAACTCCATTCTGTTGAGGAGTGCATGGAATATTCTTCTGCCTTGATATACCAAACTTCTTACAGAATTCTTCGAAATCATTTCCGCAGAATTCTCCACCATTATCTGTTCTCAATACCTTTATTTTCTTCTCTGTCTGATTTTCTACTAGAGACTTAAACTATTTAAATTTATCAAATACCTCGAATTTCTTTCTAAGAAAATAAATCCATTTCTTCCTTGAAAAATCATCTATGAATGAAACATAATACACATCTTTACCTAAGTATGGAACAGGAACAGGTCCAAACACATCACTGTGTATAAACTCTAAGATCCTCTTTTCTCTTGTAGCACCAGATGGGAATCTTAATCGATTCTATTTACCATATATGCAATGTTCACAGAAATCAAAATCCAGAGTACAATTAGACATACCTTCAACCATGCCTTTACCGTGTAGTGTTTGAAGGCCCTTTTCTCCAATATTCCATAGTCTTTGATGCCATAGCATGGTCTTCATTTCAGGGATGATATTGGTCTTGTCTTATTTATTTGTCTACTCAAGGACAACAAAACTGTTACACCCATTAGTATAAGTGCTTCCCAACAACTTGTACAGAGTTCCACACCTAATTCCCCTCATGAACACCATTTCCCCTCGTACCATCTTGCAATTGTTCTTTCCAAATACATTATCCACTCCTGCATCATCCAACTTTCTTACATATATTAGGCTCTTGGAAATTTTTGGAATGTACAGAACCCCGAGGAGTGTTCTAATCCTTCCATATTTTAGCAGCAACTTAACCCTTCCACATCCCAAGATTTTTGTTGTCAAGTCATCTCCTAGGAATACATCACCACCATCATATTTTTCATATTCAGATAACCACTCCCTGTGAGGAGTCATATGGTATGATGCACCTAAGTTGATCAACCATACATTGTGATCTGCATGTGTACTTGTAGATTCTAGGTAAACACCTCCTTCTTAAGTGGAGGTTTTCGCCTCTTTGGAAGAGGTACTATCAAATCCCTTTGGTTTTTCAACCTTCTTAGACTTGGAATATTTCTTATAATGCCATGTTTTACCACACTTCCAGAATTTCCTCAAATATTTTCTTGGAGACTTAGATCTACCTTTAGATTTAGATATCCCCCCTGAAGGCTTACCAGGATTCCTGTCTTGGGTACGACCTATTTCAAATAAAGCATCTGTGTTATGACCATCCATGATTTTCTGGCTCATCTCTTCAGATAAAAAGGATGAAACTAAATCCTCATACTTTAGTGTAGATTGACTGGTACTACAAATTGCTACAACCAAATTATCCCAAGAGTCTAGAAAAGAACATAACAAAGTAATACACTTATCTTCTTATGCAATTGTAATATTAACAGAGACAAGTTGACTTACCAGAGTATTAAAGGCATTTATATGTTCTGTCACAGAATCTCCATATTCCATCCTAAGATGATATAACTTCTTTCGAAGAAACCAGTTGTTTACCAAGGACTTTGATTGATACTGATTCCCCAACTTATCCTAGAGTTCCTTCGCTATAGACTCTCCTAAGACATTCAACAACACGAAATCTGCTAGGCAGAGTCAAATAGTAATCCTTACTCTTCTGTCCAACTTCTCCCAATATTCATTCGACATACCAGTAGGTGGTGTACTGGTATTTTGTGTACTGGTAGTTTGTGTACTAGTAGTCTATGTGCTAGTAGACGATGTACTAGTAGGTTGTGTACCAGGATCCATAATGATCCATTGTTCTTTGTCTACAAGAAGGTCCTCCATCTTCCATAGCTCAACGTTTTTACCGTTGAACTTCTCTATCTCGATTCTAGAAGAGCTTGCCATTCCTCTTTATGCACTCAAATCACAACTGCAAAATCTCCCACTAAACCTAGGTTTATCACAGACCCAAGATAAACTTGATCTATCAAGACCGAGCCAAACCCTCAACAACAAAGGCGTCCCTCTAAATCCAAAATGAGCTCTGATACCACATGTAATTTTTAAACCTGTGAAGTAAAGCAATGCATATAGATTCTTAAGAAAAACAGAATTTCATCAATGACTCATGCACATAGTACACAGAGATTTATATCGGAAACTCTCAACCAGAAAAACCTTTCTTATATTCATTATCGAATTTCACCATTCACCATACAATATATACAATGTTTTTAGTTATTTCGTAGATACCAAAACTCTAATCCCTTAATCTGGGATTAATTTAGTAAACCGCTAAAAATGGAAAAATCCGCTAAAAGTAGAAAAAACGAGGGATCGTCAGATGCAATTGTCGAATATGACACGCCCACACACACACATGCAAAGAATATAACACATACCCAACACTATGCATGCACGAACATTCAATATTTCCCTAGAGGCTCATACCAAAATCATAAGGTTAGCTTACAGGAAAGCTATCAACAATTTCCATATTCATGCACAACTACATATATAGGCTATAAGCACCATACTGACATGTTCAAGCAACAAAATACAAAATAACAACAATTACTTATATGCAACAACATACAAGAATTAAACCATACCAAACATAAATAAATATGCACACCGAAAATGAGACAAGCACATAATACACTTATCTTTTATGAAAATCACCAATTGTGCACATAACTCAGATGTTTATCCCAACCATAAAAAAAAATTCTCATAATCTTTTAGCAACAGGTCACCCTCAAGTTGGGACTTAACTCCAACAGGGAAAAACGGTTCCTAGTGATAGGCTAAGGTATGATACTCAACATAAATTCTCAGTCTAAGATGTCCACTGTTGCAACTAGCCTACAGTCTCATTCCCCATGCACCTATCACACCCATGGAATTTTTCCTCTTCTTTGTTCAACAATCATTTTTCTGCTCCACCTCCCTTCTAGGTTTACAAACAATAGTCCGGACAGGAAATCTCTGATCCCTGCATCTAATTCCAAACACACCATGGANCCCAAAAAAAAAATACACCAAGGCCGAAAATATATAATGAATTCCTTAATATTAACACTTGTCACCTTCAGAAGTAGGTTAAGCCACTTGGTGATCCATTCCCAACCCTCGAGAACTTAGGATAAACATATCCATAACATTACACTTTTCTAGAAATATTATAAAATATTCCGTAAGACTTAAGTATCACTCCCTTTTCCTTTTTGGGTAGAATCAACCCACCGTCTCTTTTCATCTGACTCTATTTACACACAACGATGTAATATTATATTAATACTTTTGTATGATTAAACTTGCATGGATAGATGCATTGGCCTAGCTACGTACCAGCTCACCAACCTCATAATCACATAAGATCTTCAGACTCAATAAATATACAACCATATATATATAACTTGACTCGGTGCCCACTCCCAGTTCATTCCCACACACTTACTGAAGTGCATGAAACATTATCTAATGTACACACTTACCCAAGTGCATGCAACACTATGAAATGTGTGCACCCTGTTTTTGATAACAATCCTCCATCCACTACTCATGTGCGTGAAACATCATAACTTAGTTCTAATGACTCACTAACCTATATGTACAATTACAAAAGGTTTGGATTAGGGACATTACATCCCATAATTCTTTCCTATCATCGAAAACTTCATGGGTAATCATTTCCTATATGCATGATAATTTATGATATAACTAATAGTCTATCATTAATTAGTAACTAAAAATGCCTTTTGAATTGAATCCAAAGCCTTTAAACGGTAAAACAATCTCCAATATTTTCGACCTCATTTTCTATAGAGAATTTCAAACTATCACCCAACATTTTCAACTGAACAAGGTAATAAAACTATGGTAGTTACAAGAGTTTCATAGTATGAACCTCATGGTACGACGTTGCTGGAAATTTAACCAACCTACAAAATCATATTTCAAAGGGTAGGATTATTTCAACTATGTGAAAATTTTCAAGGGTATAATACCCTGGTGACTAGGGCCTTTGCATAAACCTTCAATGGAGAAGTGGCACGAATTGGGGATATTTCAATTATGGTTTTTCAGGAATTGTTAGTTGAGATTACAGGGTTAGGAAGAAATGGAAAAAAATAGTTTAAAATCCAACAATTGAAAGGGAGAATCTGTATTTTGTTCCTAAACAATTCACACAAGAATCCAAATTGGTCAAAAGGATTTCCATGATTTTGGCTCAACGATCCGTGGAGGGACCATGGATGATTTTAGGGGCTAAATTTTGCTCATGGGCTAATTTTCCATGATTTTTCCAAAATCAAGATTCGCTATTTTAAAAATGATTCGCCCAAATTCTATAGGATAAAATTATTTTACCTTAAAAATCACCAAAAATTTATAAAAACTATATAAAATCCTTATATATATGAATATTTTTCAAAAATATCGCCAAAACTTTATAGTTGGCATATGAAGGATTAGTAAGATTCGCCAAGGTTTCTACATTTTCAAAAAAAAATCCATCCTTAAAATCATCCCTAGGAGGGACCTAACATTTTTCCTACAAAAATTTATGACATGCAAAGGGAGGTCTAATATTGTCTTCATGTACCATATTCATCTCCTTTAGCATTTAGAAGACATAAATAAAAGGATCAATGTAGACTTTTCCCTTTTACAAATATGATAAAAATGGCAAATAGTGTGCAAAAGAATCCTTTGAATAAATATATTTTTATTTATCATAATGCACTGGTTAAATTCATTATATTAAATTAATTAAAGAAGGTAATTCATACTTGGGAATAATTCCACAACAGGGATGGATTTCAAGAAGAGAGAAATGAGGAAGTAAATTCTGAGATTCCAGGAAACTATGAAGAATGTAAAACCATGGAAATTAATGAAACACCATAGATTCCAGAAATTCCTACAAAAATTGTGAACCCTAAGCCAACTATTGTAGAAAATAAAAAAAAAGGAACCACCCCAAAAAGAATGTTCACATGCATCAATAGAGGTCATGGGTTCAAAACCTGCAAAAAAAATAAGGAATTCTAGCTCCAAAAAATTACTATCATCATCAAGTAGGGTTATGAGGGGAATGGGCATATACAAACAAGAAATTCAAGAGAAACCATCAAATATGACTAGAAATCCTAGAATGAGAAGCTGAGTAATTAAGGAAGTTGAAACTAGAACAAAGGATGAGAAGATACAACAAATTATTGACAAACATAAGACCCAAGAAACTATTGATGAACAAAAGGCTCATACTAATAAAGGTAATGGAGCTCATATTGTTGAGGAATAAATATTTGAAGGACAACAAAATTTTGAGGAGCCTCTAGTTTTCACAGAAAATTAATCTACAACGATTCATGTTGTGTACATTTCCATTGATGCCTTGACTAAAAATTTGAAAAAGAAGAAGAAAAGAATCAATAAGTTAAAGAAGAAAGTTCAGGAAATAGAGGTCTTGGATAGAGCAATTGAAAAGATACTGAAAAGCTCCAAGACTAGAGTACTAAAGTCAGAGAGAAGTACCAAAAACTTAAGCATAAGTATATATCTTTGAGGAAAATTGGAAAGAAATAGTACAGTGAAAATTTGAAAACCATACAATAGAATAAAAGATTGCTAGTAAGGTTGAGGAAACAAAAAAAAAAACAAGTTCATTCCATATCAAACCTAAACCTTCTCATTGTAACAACAAGGAGAAATTGAAGAAGTAGGTCACACAATTTTGAAATTTTGATCAATAATTGACTTCAATTTTGTTGCATAGGGATATGAAATACGCTCTGTCTAGGGGAGATGTTGGTTTCCAGTTTGATTCTCTTTTTACCAATCCATCCACCATTATTTTTTAACAGAACCTTTCCTTTTTTACCATTTCAACTAGTATAATGATATAATATGCATATTAAAGGTAAAAATTTGTTCTTCATTGAAAATTTCTTATTTTGGTTTTTAAACACAGTCAAAAGCCATTTTACTCATCAAATTACCTGCCATATAGATATTTTAGGTCTTCAACATATGATGAGTCCAATTCTAGTATGAATATGCTATGTTGAAACATAATTGAAGACATATATTCTCCATTCACTAAAATGTCAGATGAGAAAGAACTTTTGGCGACGAAAGATCGACGAGGGAAAAATATAAGAAATCACAAATAAAGAGAATAAGAGA
>JASDQU010739937.1:108004-127687 GCA_032191745.1 Picea mariana
TGTACAAAGGAATGGCTTGTCTTTACTCAACCTTACAACATAAATACGTATAGGATTATATTTCAAATTTAAAAATGGGAGGGTCTGTGTCTCTCCCTTTCTCCAATGCACACCTATGTGTTGGCTTGATGACACATTTGTTTATGTGGAAGGATTCTCTTGCATCATACTCCAATTCTATGAAAAATTCATGAGATCCTGCTCATGAGCTCCCCTGGTTTGTTGAAATCCTCCTGGATCCCAAAATTCTCCTTGGAGTTTTCATCTTGCTCCTCTATTATACTACTATTGTTGTTGCTTCTTAGCCTTCCCTATTATTGTTGGAGGATATCCTCTTTTCAACTTCCTCATGCTGACAATATCCTTTGCTTATCTTACCATCATCTTCCTGATCTCCTCTATCACCCTATCCAACTTCTCTATTGGCTTGATCTCGTCATGCAGTCTTCTCTATTTCATTTTCTCCCTGTCAATGGGTAGATCGTCTTGATCCCCCATGTTGTTTTATTCTCTTGTGGAATTATCTTTCCACCCTGCTATAGACTCCAGTTATGCAGTCTCATCACTGAGTTTCTACTCAGCTTCCTCCTCTAACAGATTAGTTTTTGTTCATTCCTCCTGTGTTGGTTCAATTCCAACTTCCTCCAGCTTCTCCCCAGGATGGTATTCTCCTCCATCTGTATCCAACCTAATCTATTGGATGTGATGGATTTTCACTATAACCCTTATATATAGGGCCTACAATTCTTCATACAGCTTAGCAAAATCCATGTTGTCTGCTTCTCCTTCTGCTGCAAGTCTCAGTGCTGCAGTCATCTCCTATTCAACTTCTTGGCTGAAAGTTTTGAGCCATTTCTATGAATGCTCATCTTCTTCTCCTACGTGGGCAGACTTCAATATTTGCTCCATTTCCTCTCTTATGAAAATCTTCGTTGGTTTTCCTTCTTTTGCTGCACCTGCAACACTTAAGCAATCCTTTGTTTGGCTACTTGTCAAGAATGTTTTGATTCCCCCCAATGATCAAAATGCACCTATGATCTTCCTCTTTGATGGTGGAAGTATTTAAATTATCACCATATTCTTTCACATGGTCTGCAAACCCACATGAATCCTCATCTATAAACACTCATTGCTAATCTAAACTCACTTCTAAGATCCGCATAATTTTAGACAGTCTCATTCTAATTCCCTTTCTCACCTAGCAATCTAGGATTTCTCCCCTGCTCTCCTCACAATCTATGAGATTTTCAGTTGATCTCATCTTATTTCCCACCTGGAAATATGAATGTTCAATGTTTCCCTCTTGATAGTCTATGATATCCTCAATTGATCTCATCTCATTTCCCACCTGGAAAATTGAAAATTCATCTCTGAACTCCTGGCAAATTATGAGGCCTTTAATTGATCTCCCTTCCTCATCACTGAGGGTTCTTCCAACTTCTGGTTCACAAATGTGAATCACTTCCTCTGTGTCTCTGAGGTTTTCAACATGCCTCCACCACCTCCTTAATACCTGTTTCTTCTTTCTGGAAAACAACATTTGAACACACCATTTTACCTTCCTATTAAGAGGCCATTCGTACCTCCAGAGTACCTATGTCTCCTGCTGTATATTCAATGTCATATGTTCCATTCTTTCCCTTATCTCAATGAGATCCATATCCATATCTGGCTTGATTTTATTCTTGTGACCTTCTCTCTGACCATGTTCATGGACTTCAGTATCCATTTTCACCCTCTACGTGCCCTCCTAGCAAGTCTGTTGTTCACTCTGCAACTAAGAGAATTTCCATTTTCTCCCATAGCTCATCTGGTTGTTTGTTGACTGCTGCAGACTTGCAACAATCCTTCACACGGAGCATCAATACCCTCCCTCCTTCTTCACATGTTGTCTATAGGCACAATTAAACCTTTGAAATAATTGATGTAGTCATACTATCTCTTTCACCACCTTCGCATGAAATCTACAGACGAAATCAAAGCTCTAATACCACCTGATGCAGCCCCCCTCCTCTCCTAGGGGTTCTGCAACCTCCCGGTCTAGGATATTTCAATATACTGAGTCAGATCAACTCTTCAGGTTCGTTCTTGAACCCAAATCAACTTGTACAGACCCTCTTTTCTCCTAAGGTGTAGGTCATGTGGAACCCATGGGCCCTTTCTCTAGAACTCTTGGCACTTTCAATTCGCGGGAACTAGCTCTTTCTGCTAGGCCCCTCCCTACATGTGACCTCGAGCTATGACCTCATGTATGCATGTGATTTCAGAGAAACCAAAAGTGTTTTGAGACCACACCTCTTTTCTCCTTGTAATTCACTATCAATCACCATGTGTCCCTTTGGCATAAATGTTGTTTCAATTGCGTCCCTCTCTAAGAATTTTAAAGTCCGAGCACTTTCTGGCCTTGCAATTAAGTTTGATCATTGATCCTCAATCTCAAGAAATGCCTCTTGATCAATAGCTACAATATATACTCTATCTTCCTTGGTCAACTGTCATTCAATGACCCTTTTCCTCCTTCTGCACGCAATCCCAAATCTCACGATCTATCGACGTGTGCCCTCCACCCAAATCGATGAATACGATTAATTTTTCCCTTTGGCCTTCAGGAGTTTCAATTATCAACTCTTGATTCCTCCAAAATGGATATCTTCTGAAATGGAAGATCTGTCGACACCTTTCCTTAGCAATCGAATGGCTCAGATGAGCTCTGGTTCTCTAGTGTTCAGGAGTTCTTGTTCAACCCAGTCGTTTTTCTCTCAGAGGGACTTTATTTGAAATGGAATATCTTCTGCCATGTGTCCTCCTCAAATCAACATATCTCGTCCATTTTGGGAATTCGACCTTTAGGAATTTCAACTCTCAACTTCCTCTTTTCCCTAGAGAATTTATGTACCTAGAGTTCTAGATCTGGCGCCACGCGTCCACCTGAAATAAATGACTCTCGTCCACTTTGGGACTTTGGCCTTCGGAAGTCTCAACTCTTGACTTATCCATGCTTTCTTTCCCCAAGAGATTTTCACCCAGAGTACATGATCTTTTGACACATTCCTCCCACAGATCAACGGCCCTCAACTACTTCAACTATTCGGGCTTCAAAAGTTTCAACACTCCACCATTTCTTTCTCCTGGAGCTCACGATCCTTCGACATGTGTCCTTCTAGATCTAACAATCCATATTTACTTCGGCTCTTTAGGATTTCAGAGTTTCAAAGTTCTACGTAATAGTTCCTCCCAGAGTGCTTTCACTCGAAGACTCAAATATGTGGACACGTAGCCCCCTAGCGACCAACGACCAGGATCTATTTTAGATCTTCGATGATTCTTCTCTCTCCTTGACCATAAACGTCTGAAGTACTTCCACTCCAAAGTTTTAGATATTTCTCCACCTACCCCTCTTGGCGATGAACGATCCTTAATCACTTCGGGACTTTGGTAAGTCCTCTCTCCTGTGCACTTAAAGGATTAGTGTCTGTGCACTTTATTTGGATCAGATGACTGTTGATCCTCTGCATTGATATCCTATGGCTAGGATATATTCTTCTCCTCTGTGCTCTCCTCCTATCTAGATGTGGAATTTGACGGTCTAGATTTCTTCCAACAACAGATCTAACTGTTGTTGTCACTCCTCCTCCTGAGATTTGGATTTCTTCTGACTTGGAAGAGTTTGTAAGTGTTCAAAGGCTTTAGCCTTTTCTACTCTTGCAAGTCTGACTTCTTGGGGTCTCATCTGTGCTTCTACTAATGCTATCTCTCCTGAGATTTGGGACTTGGAATAAGTCCATCTCTACTCACCTGTTTCTCTATCTCTTCTAAGATTTTTAACTGACTCAAAACTCCAAAAGAGTCTTGTCCCTTCCACTTCCTTTAAAAAGGAAAACTTTGTTCCCTCCTAGAAACCTCCTGCTCAATTCACACCTTGCAGAGCTCTTTTTTACAGAGTGTTCAATAACTCTGTCTCTCTGTGCCTTCTCTGCATAGTTACTCCTCCAAGGTATTCATTAACCTTGAGGTTCCCCTTGAGTTTTGTGATAGCTCTAGTGTGTCCTTCTGACACGTTCTTCTCGAACTTGAAAGAGCTCAGATACACACTCCTTGTGCTGGCTACAGAACCTCCAATGTTTTGTTGTGCACTCCTTGCAGAGCATAAACAACCCAGAACGATATTTCAAACTCAACAAAGATAAATAAATATATCTTCCTACTACAGATGAAACCTATCATACATCTACAACATACATTCATGAAATACATAAACACATAAAAAATCATATGCAGGAAAAACTGCTATCTTTTTCATTAATATGAAAATTTGATTACAATATGTGTAGGCTGGACTCCAGTAGAGTATCATCTCTCTTAATCTCTCTCAAAGAACTATTCTACCTCCTATTTCTAATATTCCTATATTCATAGGATATTCTCTTAGAATCCTATCCCTAACTCTCATCTCTCAGAATCCTATTCCTCCAAGAGGGTTCCTCGAGCTTATCCTCTCCATCGCCTTAGTGCCATCATTGTCTTAGTTAATACACCTTATCCCTATCGATTCTGATAATGAATGAAGATCCAAACCTAACCAAGATCTATACCTATTTACAGTCAACCATTAAGGTGACCCTATCCACTACTTGTACAAAGGCATGGCTTGGATTTACTCATCCTTACAACATAAATCCGTATAGGATTATATTTCAAATTTAAAAATAGGAGGGTCTGTGCCTCTCCCTTTCTCTTATGCACGTATATGTGTTGTCTTGTTGATGCATCTACTGATGTGGAAGGATGCTCATGCCTCAGTTTCAGAGTGAATTGTTGTAGAGAGGGACAAATTATGAACCTTAGAGTGTGCGTAGGTGCCAAGATAATACTTGGGACATTATTCAGAAGATCAGGAAGTATATCGGTTCAAGAAAACCAATAGAGAAATAAGCCACAACAACCATTGTTTTGGGCCACGAGATTTAATTTTGGGCTATAAGATATACTCGAGAGAAGGGATACCTTTCACAGTCATCATATTTAGAAAAGGTGCAAGAAAGTTAAACCTTAAGTCCTTTGGTATTCACGACTTTGACGAATTTTATGTGTTGTAAGAAAAGAGGGCCAAAGTCCAAAGTTCTGAAGTTCCATAGTGGATATACACTGTAGATCTAGGGATAAGTGCTTGACCATTGGATCGTTCGAAGATAGATCAGAACCGTTAGGTCAAGTCAAGAGAAAGAGGTAAGGTGCAGTGATGAAAAATATATCTCATCTGTCAAATCTATGCGTGGGTGATTGTCAGCTGTAGATCTCACAAGAGTTCAAGAATTTGGTGTTCGGGAGAAACAAGTTATGCTAAGGTAAAACCTTCTGAAGCATGAAGTCTCAAAGTGATGTGGCCTGATGAAGTCACCCAGGGTGACGTGGAATTTCTTAGTCGTACCACATGTCAGTCAGAATGGAACTTTGACGACCTTGTTGGACCAAAATAAATTCGACACGCAAGGCCATGTGCCACCACCTTAATTGTTGTTATTTGTACTATGTGGACCCTAGAAGGTTAAAGTAGTTTGAAAGTTCAGAGTTCTGGAGATTTTAGGAATGCGACTGTAAAACCTTCTGAATCCCGAAGTCCCGAAGTGATGTGGCCTGCTGACATGACCAGGGATTACGTGGAAACATGGGATGTCTACCTTGTTTCATTTAGTTAAGAACATATGGAGAATATAAATGTCAGTTAAAACATGACACATATTACCCATATGATTGGGCCACGTGTCCACTTCTAGTCTTTCACCGTGTAACACTCCACCTGAGAATGGTTAGTGGGGCCCCTTATGGTCATCGGGGATGTGTGGCACCAGATCTTGCACTGTGGAGGATAGCCACTTTGGAGGAAAGTGGGGTCGTGTGAGTTGATAACACCCAAAGGCCGAAGCATCGGATTTCATCATGACCATTGACAATCGTGGAAACGTGTCGGAAGATCTGACACTCCGGAGGTTTGTGGCATTGAAGGATTTTGAAACCTTGAAGCATGGAGCCCCAAAGATAATTGTGGTTGTTGATTTGGGTAGAGAGTGGGGACCATTTATTCCTCTCATGTCAGTCATGAACTTCATGAGTTTGGAGTTCAAGATATTGGCATTGTGCTGAGTTGAAAACACTCGAAACCCGAAACTTTGAAGCGCATAGTAAATGCCTGTTGGTTTATCACTTGGTCACATCCATGGTCACATGAGAGTTGAAGGTGTTAGCACTAGAATTCACCTCTAGATTGTGTCAAAGGTAAGACCAGTACCCATCAGAATTTTTGTGTCACCAGTTGGTTTTCAAAGAGGTCAAATGGGCATAGACTCGAGATGATATCATTTTAACTCATGAAACTGGACTAGCATGCATAAGCGATGAGGTTTGCAATCAACTTCAGTCAATGAATCAAAGTAAGGGTGAGTAGGAGGAATAATTTGGTGAGAAAATGTAGAGGCGTATTGTGAACATCAGGTCTTTCGGCCGCCTAAGGAAGAAAAACTAAAACACAAGATCTTCTTGGGTTCCAACTTTAATGAAAACTGAAAGAAATCATGACAGTATTATAATCAAACATTCATCATAACACAATCATGACAATTCATGTTAATTAGTCATTCATGAACTCTCTCATTATAAGAGGAAAATATGATGGAGAAATAACGTTGACTTAGATTCATCAAGAAATTTCAGATCACCATACATAACCAAAGAACCAAAAACTTCACTAAAACTTTACAATAGGGGAGCTTAGCTCTACCATCAACCATAACAAAATATCAAAATCAAGTATTTATACTTGGAACATATTTCCATCACTGGGAGTGTGACCTGGCTACTATAATCAAATATTTGCATCTACGTCTTATTTTATTAGTCTGTACATGCATTATTCTGTCAGACGGGAGTTTAGATTAGTATGGGCTTTGCAGGAAAGTTCGTTGATAGGGGAACTTTGGACTGATAGTCTCCTTTCACGGTAATTTCTTCCATGCTTTCTATTTATGAGGTGAAACAAGGTTTCAACAATATCCCCTAGTTTCATTGACTACTTTCATCAGGATCAGGAAAATACTTGACACTCCTAAACATTCCAGGCGAGCTCACAACTCCTTCGAGTCAATTCTGGCACCTCGAGGCCATGCAGATATTTCTCTATGACCAACTCAGGTGCTTCATCCTTTTGTGCAGCTCCTTTCCATCAACCCATGTGACCTCGGGCCATGACCTTACACATTCCCATATGAAATTTTAGGATTTCACCTATCATTATACTTCACTCCCCTTGATTTCAAATATCTCGATGTTCTATCCCACAAAATGACCCATCTAGATAGATGGTCAAATTTTCTTTTATCTTGATTCCTAGGATCATTTATTTGAACAATCTCAGTCACCCACTGCTCAATAAGCACTTTATACCAATGGATCGAATGACATGCATCCCCTTGCTTTATATCCCTTCTTCCATAAGACCGCAGGTTATGATCATAGGCCCAACTCTCAGGCATGTCATGATTTTTAATTTCGTGAACCTACGTTGTGCTCCAGGCTCAAACCTCTGAGTCCAAAAATTGCAATATATTGGATCGGGTGCCAGGTGTCTCCTCTGATTAGTTGACCTAGAAGAATATCGACATTTTGGGACCCAGGGCTTCACACCTTGCTCCATGCTGAAACCCACGAAACACAAAATTGTGATTTCTCTTATCTTCTTCCATGTGCTTCCCTAGTTGTATGGATTAGATAATTTTGCGACTTTGCATTTCATGAGTTTTCATGAATCTTCTCATTGACCTTTCTGATTCATGACATCACGACTATGTTGATTGTGCACCATGTGTCCTTCTGAAATGAACGGATCAGATCATTTTGCGATTTCGCATTTTGGGAGTCCTCGTGACTTGACCCTTTCACTACTCCATTTTGCGAGTCAGTGGAATGCTAATATCATGCCATGTGTCCTTTCCAGGATCGACATCTAGGATTGGCCTCACGATTTCAGAACTCTGACAATATACTTCGTGCAAATCTATGATCACGATCGCCCGATGGTTATCGATCCGATCTACCTGATGGGTTCCTACCATTGAAAGTTGATCTTGCTCACTCACTTTATTTGAGTCCATACCCTCCCACTCTAAGTGTTGCACTTGTTCTAATGGCTATCATTTATCTGAACAATTAGCTAGACGACTGACTGAGGGGCCAGGAAAACAAATGATCAGTGACAGAGGTCAAGAGAGAAGTGATTGGTCTTTAGAGAAAATAGGTCAATCAAATGGATGAAGGCAAACAAAAGAAAACTACAAGCCAAGAGGAAAACTTAAAATTGGGTATGCAAGAGGAGGAGAGCCAGGAAAAAATACAAACCTAGGTAGAAATCACAAACCCTTAAGGTTTGACAAGTTTATGTGATAACATTAGGCTCCATGGGGCATAGAGTCCTCCCTGCGAGGCTGTAAGAACTCTTTTTGTGGCTTCAATGCCTTAGTGTTGGGTTGTGGAGTCTTCCTATTAAAAACAAAAAAAAATAAACATAAAACATAAACGATATTTACAATGGTGGGAAGCCGACTGCGTCTTTAAACAATTTTTTTTTCAGGAAGTGCCCATTTACTGGGCTGCCAAAACCTTTATCACTCTCCATATTCTGGAACCTGTAAGTATTATTTGAAAATTCCTCAACAATCTTGAAGGGTTCGACCCAAAGGGATTCGAGTTTTCCATGCTTTCCCTTATCTTATCTGGGCACATCCCATTTGAGTACTAGATCCCTCAGCTAGAAATTCTCCTCACTGCTTTTCTTGTCAAAGTCCTTCTTGATTTTCTACTGACGGTCACATGCTCTGTCCATCACCTACTCCCTATTCTATTAGACTTCTACCAATTGATGAATTCTCCTGATCATATCCTTGGGTTCTCCGTGGAAATCTTGCAGGAATTTCACCAGAGGAAGGGAAAGATGAGAAGGGAAAACTGATTCTGTCCCATATACCAATTGGAAAGGAGAGATTCCCAGGGACCTCTTCATTGTCACTCTATCATCCCATAGAGAAAATTTGATCTTTGAATCCCATGCTTTCTTGTTGTCCTCTAGGAATCTTTTGATAATATTTATAAGGCCCTTGTTAGAGGACTCTGCCAATCCATTTCCTTGGGTGTAATAGGGGGTAGAGTGGATTAATGCAATTCTAAACTGCTCACAAAAATTGATCAATGGTTCATCTTTGAAAGATGCAACATTATCAGTGATGATTCTTTTCGAACATCTAAACCTCGCCATAATATATTCAAGAAAACCAATGATTACTCTATGAGAAGAAATCCTTGTGGGGATAGATTATATCCACTTGGTGAAATAATCTGTTGCAGTTAAGATCCACCTGTGCTGACCACTTGAAGGAGGATGAATCTCCCAATAAATTCTAGGCCCCACTGCTGAAAGGGTCCTGAAGCTACCTCAGGCTTCAATGGTAGGGACTTGAGCTACTGCTTCCCAATGAATTTTTGACATTTGATACAAGCCCTTATTTTTTCACAGACATCAGTGAATAAAGTGGGTCAAAAGTACCCAACCCTAATAATATTGTAGGTTTTGGTTCTCCAGAAATGATGTCCCCCACACAGGCTATCATGAAAATCGAACATAATCTTTTGGGCCTCCTGTGGGTCTAAACATCTCAAAAGAACACCTAGAGGGTCTTTCCAATATAAGACCTGGTAAATAAGGCAATATCTAATTTCTTTGAGCTTTAAATATCTTGCCTTGTTTTTTCCCATACTGTCAAGGGGATTTAATTCTTATAGGAAATATATAATGTCTTTGTACTAGGTGCATTATGCCAATGGAGGGTTGTTTTGAGAACTTTTATCAGACAACTTAGCCTGTTTATTTTTTGAGAAAGCATTTATGAAGTTAAGCTCCAAAGATTTGCAATTAGATTAAGCCAATATCTTGGCTAAACCTTGGCCATTAACTAGTTTGGTGGGATTTATTTCCAGATCAAATTCAAGGATTTTGGCAATCTACTTGCTCCTTCTCCCATCTAGGTCAGGTTGAATGAGAATATCCTTCACAAAAGTCGAAGGAACATATGCAATGATTTTTGAATGTAGAACATAGACTCTGAAAGCTTTGAGGGATTTCACCAAAGCATACGCCTACTTCTCCATGATGTCGTATCTGACCTCTACATCTCTTAGTTCTCCGCTGAAAAAAGAAATAGGCTGCTCCAACCCTGCATCATTCTTTTGTAGTAATACAATGGTCATTGTATCAAATGAAGCAAAGGAAAAAATCAGAAAATCCTTGGAGTAATTGGGACTAATTAACACAGGTGATTTAGTCAGTTCCTTCTTGATTTGGTTGAAGGATTCTCTGGACTCAGCAGTCCAATTTACTTTGTTACCCTTCTTGAGCATGGCTATGATATGCTTCACCAATTCAAAAAAATTTAAAACGAACCTTCTCAGAAAATTTATTTTTCCTAGGAAGGAATGGAATTATTTATTGGATCTAGGAAGTGATAAGGCTTGAATAACTTCTATCTTGATTGAATCAATCCTGACCCCCTCAATTGATATAATGTGTCCCACCAATTTTCCTTCCTGCATGGAAAATAAAGACTTATTGGGATTTAGGAAGAGACCAAATTGTTTGCATTTCGAGAAGACCCTTCTCATATGTTGACAATGTTCTTTATCATACTTGGAGAAGACTATTATGTCATCCAGATATATCACCACAAATTTTCCTCTTTTTCCAATGAAGGCAATTTCCATGGCTCGTTGGAAGGTTTCTATTGCGTTCATCAATCCAAAGGGCATTTTGGCATATATGAATGTTCCTCAAGTGGTGAAGGTTGTCTTTTCTCTATCTTCAGACATGACAAAGATCTTATTGTAGCCAGAAAATCCATCAATCATGGAGATCCTGGATGCACCTGTCACCCTCTGCAATATGTGTTCCATGCTTAGCAAAGGGTAGTTATCCTTATTAGAGATTTTGTTCAGATTCCTGAAATCAACACAGAGTCTAATTTCTCCTCTCTTTTTCCTTACTAGAACCAGGTTGGCCACCCATTCAGAATATCTCAGAGGTACAATTATTTGGGCATCCAACAACTTCTTTACCTCCCTTTCCATAATAGGCAACAACATAGTATTTATTTGTCTTAATTTCTGCCTAAATGGTTTGGCCTCCTTCTTTAATGGGATCTTATGCTCAATGATTGTTATGTCGTATGTTCTGAGGTCTTTATAGGTCCAGGAAAACACATCAGAAAATTCTTTTAATATCTTAGTATACTCGGCTCTCTACTGCCTAGACAGGATTCTTGACAAATTGACCCACTTTGGATATTCCTCTGTACTAATATTGCATTCAACTACATCTGCATCCTTAGTTGGGCCTTTAAACTTTACCTCCACATTGTTCCCATCGAACAATATTTCTAAAGGAACCAGTCCTTTTGGAATGTGGTTGCTAGGTAGATTAACAATATGGTGATTAGAAATTTTATTTAAAAATACATCAGCGTGAGGGTCTCCTTTGGAATCATGATCTTGATCATTGTGTAATGCATAGAACTCATCAACAGACTCAAGAAATTTAATGATCTCAAGATCATCCTAGAACACCTTCCAATGTTTGATATTGTCAGGTATAGAGGGCCTATATCTTACCTCAACATCATACTTGTGCTTATGTGGCAGTGGGACTTTGAAATGGCTCGCTAAAATAGCCAGATAATCATCCATAGTATTCTCCTCTCTTGGAATAAAGGAAATGTTGAAAGCTAAGAAGAAATTGTCAATTAGATCCCACACCTCATTTTTGTAAGTATTAAGCCTAGGTTTATTGTCTTGATAAACATTTTTGACCTGATGAACAATCATTTCAGCATCTCCAAATACTGCTAGCTCTTCAATCCCCATGTCTTTCGCATCCCTTATACCCAAAACAAGAGCCTCATACTCTTCCACATTGTTGGTAGCTTCAAATTCTAGTTTGTAGGAAAAAGGTATAGTCTCTTGACAAGGTGACACAAAAAACACTACAACACCAACCCCTTCCTTAGAATAGGCTTCGTTGAAGAACATATTCCACACAGAGGAAGTTGGGGGAGGTATTTCATGAAAATAAATGGTTTTCTTTCTAATTTAAAGAGGGGCTTCAGAAGCATCTGCGAGCTACAATATGTTGGATACCAAATCAATGCTCAAAGAAAAAATAGGATGGTTGATGGGGTTTGCTTCATCACTGATGATGTATGTGATCTACACTTCCCTATAAAGTCTCATTTGTTTACCCCCAGACACAGGAATGGTGCATATGAAATTTCCATCTGCAAGGTTCCCCCAATTCTCTTTATCCAAGATCTAGATAGGAGAATTTAAAACTTAGGGGGAACATTAGCCACTACAATATCCATGACTAGTCTCTTCATCGACAGTTGGAATAGGGACCCAACTAGGTCTTTGATAACCCCAAGGCATTTCACCTTCCTGGAATCAAAATAATACAAGTCATGGTAGGATTTTGTAACTTCCAATCCGAGTTCTTCCATGAAAATATTAGGCATAATATTGTGGGATGCTCCTAAATCCATTAATTAGTTATGAAACACCTTATCATGGATGCTCAATGAAGTGTAGAAGGGAGGGGAGGAATCATCTCTATCTTCTACCAAAGGTCCTAACATGATAGTTGGTTTTTCATCTTGCAAATTGACTGAGTCTGTGGCATGAATTGTGGGTTCAAGCATCAGCAACCTAGAGAGGCTTCTTTTGAAATCTTCATGCTTGACCATCTCTGAAAGAGGTACGGGGTTCCTAATATTTTGAACCTCATAATCAAAATTGAAAGGGGATGTAGGTTTTAGGATATCTTTCACTTCTGGGACAAGAGTTATGGCCACTTGAGAGGGGGTTCTAACTTTCTTAACCTTTCTTCCATATGCTACATCTTCAACAGGCTTCTTTGCTCTGGTAGGTTGATCATCAACACCAGGCTTTCCTTCTTTCTTCTTAGACCTAAGGTTATACCTATTTGGTTTAATGTTGGCCTTTTCCCTTTTATCAGCTCACTTAGTTGATTGTCCATGGGATATTCCTCGTGTGCCGACTGAGTTAAGTGAGGAAAAGAGGATGTGTCCCCAAGACAATGGATTTTGAGATCAAGGTCTTCATCCCCTTCTTATTCATCAACAATAAGATTATTTTGGACAGGGGTCTAGATTTTCTTATCATCTCTATCGCTTATCCTATGGTCTCTTTGAATAATCTGAGGAGTATTGTTAGGTCTGTTGGACAACTAAGAGGGGGGGTGAATCAGTTGTTACCGTGCTTAAAAAATTATGCTTATTTTAAACTCTTTGCAGAGCACTTAATGACAATCACAATAATGCAGGGAGGTAAGCAATAGAACATTCGACATCAGTCACACATATGAAATATAAAGAGACAGATATTTCATGAGGAAACCCATAAAGGGTAAACACCTTTTCTTCTTGGTATGATAATTAATATTTACATTCTGTACATTATCATACATATGAGCTCAAACTCATTGTGAGGCTACAACCTCTGTTTTGCAAGCCGCAACTTGCTGAGAGCACCAACTCTTTGTTTTCTCTAGAACCTACTAGAAGGAAGCACTAACTCCCTAGTTTCTCTAGCACCCACTAGAAGGAAGAACCAACTTCTTGGTTTCTCTAGCACCCACTAGAAGGAAGCAACAACTCCCTAAGTTTTCTAGCACCAACTGAATGGAAGCACCAACTTCCAGTCACACAGGAACCAACCTGTAAAATAGATAACAACAGTTCTCCCTTGCATCACCCTACCACCCTGGTTTCTCTGGCTGCAACCATATGGAAGCTACAACTCCCTGTGTTCAAGCACCCACTTGAACCTCTGAGGACAACAGTCCTCCCTATCACATGCCTACCACCCTAAAATATAAAACCTTGCTTTCTGTGAATTTATTACAGTGATTCAATAGTTTTCATTTTCTTACCAAGCTTATCACTATTCAACTATGCCACTCTACTCTACCTGCATCAGTGTCTCTCTTCTTGCATCCTCTTCAACTTTATGATCTTATCCTCTATCTCAGCATGCACAACTCGGATTTACCTTCTTCTCACAGATATGCATCTTTGATATGTGCACTTTCTGCCCTCTTCCACTATTCTATTATATTCATCTTATGTTCCTCATCTCTGTGTTTTCTTTCCACTTCACATACTATAATTTTACCTTTCTATAGTTAAATTCATTTTTCACTCTACAAAGCCACAATCACTTCTTTGTTCTGCGTTTTTATTCTCTCTATGCATATTCTGCAACCTCTATTCAAAATTATTTTGCATGCTCTCCCCATGTCGAGTGCTTTGCCTGATCATCATTGCAACTCTTTATCTTTTCTAGTGGTTAAACCCATGTGTCCATCATCACTAGGTGTTATTCCGAGATTCCTTAGCCTCTCCAATAGTCGAGACTCTTTGTCTTCTCTATCATAGTCGAGCTCATTCCCTCTGTTGCAGTTCTAGGATCCAATGGTCTTACATCTCTCAATAGCCTCTATGAACATTCTTCATGCCAATGGAAGATGCCTCGATACTCTTCATATTCTTTGGCGATCACCCTGAAGTCTCTTCGAGTCCTTTGGCAAAAACCATCCGTCGTTTCTATCATTTACACTATGAACCTCCAAGAAAACGCATCAGCAACTGAATCGCCAACCGTCCAAGAGTCATGATTTAGTTATGCTAACTGAATTATAACTGAACAGTTAATCATGAAGATCAACAATATCCCTTCGATCAAATGCTCAAATAACCAGCACCGTTGGATTAAATCCGTTGGGTCTTGCATTTATTTCACCATTTCGCATTTCAACATTTCGACATTTCAGCATTCCTGTGGTGAAGAGTCTCAACTCTTCATGTTATGATCGCTGAAAAGGAGATTAGCTTGGTGTTATCTCCTCCCTCTCACATGACCACTGACGATGACCAGCCTACACCAAACAATGCTTTTTTCATTTCAGCATTCTAGCATTTCGGCATTCCTGTGGTGAAGTGTTTCGACAGTCCAACTCTCGGTATCCGAAACCTGCACCAAAAGGTGTTTTTTATATTTCAGCATTCTGGCATTTCGGCATTCCTGTGAAGAAGTGTCTCGACACTCCAAGTCACAATCCCCAAAATGGAGCTAGATCAATGGTCCACAAGACTTCATAATATGATCCCTTATTTTCTTAATCAAACGACTGACGGGATTTCGACGTTTTCCCTTCGAGTCATCGTGACTCCAACATTATAAAATTCATGATCACAAAATCTCTGAAGTGATTGGATGGTTCACATAACCCACTGAGATGGACGGTTGATGGGATTTTGGAATTTTTCCTTTTGAGTTTTCGAGACTCACAATAGTCCCTTTTAGCATTTCAGAGCTCGAGACTTCATGATGGTGGATTTTTTTCTTGCTATGTAAAACCCCGAAATAGAAAGTTTTGATGTCACGTAAACCTGATGATGTCACACGTGAATTGACACATGCCGAATAGCTACCATGTGTCACTTTGATTCGTGAGTTACATGTGCCTAAAATGTTGAATCAACTTGACACTTGTCATTGCCTGATTGTACCACTTGTCCTTAGCTGACATGGTTTGTTGATGTGCCTGTTTTGGGATTTTGGGGTTCGCTACTTCAAAGGTTAAAGTTTCTTTGATCTTTGATTTGCGGGTTTGCAAAACTCTGAAATGGAGTCTTTGTTGATGTTCCTGTTTCAGGATTTCGGCGTTTCACATTTCGCAACTTCGGGACTCCTATGATGAAGACTCTCGACTCTTGACTCCTCCAACTCCCAATATCCAAAACTCCGAAATGGAGTCAGATCAATGTATTTCTCTATTTCACATTTCTCCATTTCATCATTCTTGTCGTGAGTGTCCTAGACACCTCCAACTCCCAGTATCTGGAACTCTGAAATGGAGATTAAGTCGTGGTTTCACATTTTGCGATTTTATGCCGCGAGTTGCTTCCTTGACTTCTGGAGTTTACACTTTTGAATGGGATCCAATGATCTCTTGTTGAACTTGTCATTGCCATGCCGTTATCCCTATGTTGTTGGTCATGATCTTTTCCATCAATAAAAAACACATATTCTCTACACTATCTCTTCTAATATTATCGAGCTTTCTCTGCTACGTATTCCAAAAATACTTATGATGCCCGCCTGGCACATTCTTCCTGTACTTAAGCCATCGTCGTTGTTGTACTTGCCATCAATGACAAGAATATGCTGATTGTAGAACATGCCAACAAGGTCTCCTATAGTTACCTCTGCTATCAACATTTTGGGGATTTCTGTAGCTTTCCTTTCCTTCTAATTCGATCTTTTACATTCTAGCAAAAAGTGATTTTAGTAGCTTGGTCGTTTCATTTGTTTGAGGGAGGGAAATAGAGGAACTAGAAGTTGGGGTTTCATACCTACCTTTTCCCTTATCTTTGTCATATTTACCCCTAAGTTTGTCAGCTTCCAATATATTGGATTCTACTTCAAGGGCTACATCTTTCATATGAGCCAAAGAGGTATCTCTTCTTTCTCTCAATGGTAGGCAAAAGTCAAGGTGGAAAGCATTAGCATAATTCATTTTGGAAGAGATTTCTATAGTATTAACTTCAGATGGAATCATTTTATACATTTTATTAAATCTCATCGAGAAGTCTGAAACAAATTCCCCCTCCTCCCTCATAAGTGCCCCTAATTCTCTAATATAATAAATGATATCTTTTTAATTCCCCCAATTCCTTAAGATTGCATCATCCAGAGCATAAATATCATCAATAGATCCAAGAGGAAAGTCCTTAAACCATTCCCTAACATCACCATCAAGGCTCTGTACAAAAAATCTCATCCACACATCTTCATTCTTGATGGCCTGAATCTTTGTGAGTCTATAAAAGGATGAAAGGTGCTCTTTTGTAGTCACATCTCCCTCCCTTGTGAATTGGGGCATGTACTTAATGTAATCTATGGATGGAAGAGAATTCATAGGATGTGGTAAAACTAGGGGGGGCATATCTAGTAGCTAATATCTCAGCCATCCTTTTCCTAGGAGGATTATCACCTTCCATTTGGACATGAACTAGAGGAGATGGAGTTCGGACAGTGATTAGAATCTGGACCAGGGGTCAAAATTTAGCCCAAAAATCAAAGTGCTTGGAATCACTTCAAACAAATAGGTGTGTAGGCCTTGTCTTCATGAACCCAATGCACTTTGAATGGGTTCAAATGGACATCAGATGAGTGCGATATCGCATTATGTTCGATTTTTCAAATAGGCAAAAGAAATTGCTGACTATACAGTCCGTACAACTGACGTGGCAGGGCCGTATAACTGACATGGCATGATGCTGATGTGGTAGGTGTTGAGTTGGAAAATAATTTGTAGGACACATGGGTGAATATATTGTTGACACGTGGTATCATTGTGGCAAATCATATGGTGCCACATGGCCCAGGCGTGGGCTTCCATGTGGCACCTTGATGTTTGGTGTAAAATTTATGTGGAGTCTGTGGGAGTTGAACCTCATATATACACATAGGTAAAAGTCTTGGTAAGGGCTTCCCAACTGGCATGCCATGCTATGGTTCTTAACAAATATATGTCTTTCAATATATTTGAAATCAAATTTTTGTGTAGTTTGGATGCGGGTCTGGGCTGGGGCTTAGCCCCAGCCCCCATTTACGTATGCGCCACCATATGACCATGCCATCAGACCTGTTTCCATTCATTTTCATGGGATTTTGATATGGTTCCCTAATCATGCACTTGAAACTTGTCGTGCCCATAATAAATCTTGCAACGAGGGCCTAAAAATGCGTTAGGACGTGGCCATATGGCCCCCATGCGCCCAACACCTTCGCCTTTGGGGGCCCTAATTCCTCTAACGGTGCAAAAATTTGGCGCATTTTGTGGATATGCATGTGTTTGTTGGGTTTAGGAACGATAAATTCCCAGAAGCTAGGTCACTCACACAGGAGTGCGTTTTGGCAAACCAGAGACAACAAGCTTGAAGGAGAAAAATGGCAGGAGGTCTACCTTCTTCATTTTTTGGCCAAATGAGGTGCTGAAAAATCCCAGATAGGGGTTTTTGAATGTTCTAAATCCATTGGTACAGTTTTCAAATGAATTTGGAGAATTCTATAGTAGTTTTTTCTATAGGTAAGTTTCAGAGAGATCTAGGGAGCTTAGGGCCACCATTGAAGGAGGCCATGCCCAGGAGAACCAAAGTCCATTTTTAGTGACTAAATAGTCATTATTGACTAATTGATATGCTATGAACTCATTGGAATAGGTTGCAGGGGAATTTGAGGACTTTTGCAAGTGTTTTTCCATAAGGAATATTAGGGAAGCTCAAGGCCACCAGTAGAAGAGGTCATGAACAGATGAGCCATGGTCTGTTTTCAGAGTTCTAATTGTCATTTTTGGGGTTTTTATGTATTCTAAACCCAATGGTATAGACATTAAATCCATTGGAGTTGAGAAGCAAATTGTAAAATAAATTTAGACAAACTGATCCCAGAAATCCTAGTCCATTGATGGAGGCTCAAGGAGATGTAGCCCAGTTGGGGGTGAACTCCTTTATCATGTTGTTATTGTTGTGAGTTGTTGTTTATATTTTTCTGGACGTTATGTTTGTTGTTGTTGTAATGCCCATATACTTCTAAATATCATTAAGATTCATAAACATTTTATTTGGTAAACTGAAATAATAACTTCTTAACATAATAGTGATTCTTATAACAACAACTTCAGCAACTTCAACAACTTAGAATTCTCAATAAATACTGAAATCATGACAGAAAGAAATAAATACATAACTTAACAAAGTACATGGTTCTGATGCTAATTTTTGTTGCCTATGTGCCTTGTTGCTTCCTTGTTGCTACCTGCTCCTCAGATCAATCCTGCCACAAACAGGAAAATAACTTCCCAAAACTATTGTCCTCCCTGCCAACTAGGAAAACTACCTAGCTCCAGGATATCTACGGATATCCTAGCCCTCCGTGCCCAAAAACCCCAGCAAACCCCCGGTGCACTGTGTCAATTCCACTCCAAATTTCACTCTGCCAATCCCCCACTCCAAAATTCATCCCCAACTCCCGTAGAATAATCCCCTCTCCCAAACTCCTTTCCCCCCCTTATCCCTCCTTCACCACCTTCCCTTCATTTACTCCCTTATCCCTACATTTATTACCTTATCCTCTTATTAAATATCTTATCCCATTATTAAATGCTTCTTATCCTTTATTTAATGTTTGTTATCCCACTCATATACGTAAGTTTTAATAAGTTAAATTATCAACTCTAATAATTCTTTACTCACATAATTAAAGAGTTGATTAATAATTAAATAACCATTGACAATTATGAACAATTAATTAATGATGATTAATTTAGTTAATATTATATAAGAAACAATTTTTAGGATTATATTATTAAATTAATTATAATTAATAATCAAGGGTCGTTACATAAATTCTCACACAATTAATTTATTGTTGTCTTTTTAAAAAGACTAGTCTTGCTGACTGGATTGAATGTATACATAAATTACTAAAGGATGGTAGTTTTGATTATTA
>JASDQU010739937.1:127787-163049 GCA_032191745.1 Picea mariana
TTAATTATTAATCAACTATTTAATTATGTGAGTAAAGAATTAATAGAGTTGATAATTTAACTTATTAAAACGTACGTATATGAGTGGGATAACAAACATTAAATAAAGGATAAGAAGCATTTAATAATGGGATAAGATATTTAATAAGAGGATAAGGTAATAAATGTAGGGATAATGGAGTAAATGAAGGGAAGGTGGTGAAGGAGGGATAAGGGGGGGAAAGGAGTTTGGGAGAGGGGATTATTCTACGGGAGTTGGGGATGAATTTTGGAGCAGGGGATTGGCAGAGTGAAATTTGGAGTGGAATTGACACAGTGCACCGGGGGTTTGCTGGGGGTTTTGGGCACAGAGGGCCAAGATATCCGTAGATATCCTCGAGCTAGGTAGTTTTCCTAGTTGGCAGGGAGGATAGTAGTTTTGGGCAGTTATTTTCCTGTTTGTGGCAGGATTGATCTGAGGAGAAGGTAGCAGCAAGGCACAAAGGCAACATAAATTAGCATCAGAACCAGGTACTTTGTTAAGTTATGTATTTATTTCTTTCTGTCATGATTTCAATATTTATTGAGAATTCTAAGTTGCTGAAGTTGTTGAAGTTGTTGTTATAAGAATCACTATTATGTTAAGGAGTTATTATTTCAGTTTACCAAATAAAATGCTTATGAATCTTAATGATATTTAGAATTATATGGGCATTACAGTTGTATTCTTTAGACAAAATATTTAACCTTTTGAAAACCTCACACATAAACACCTAAAACAAGCATAAACTTGACACATAAATCCTCTTGCACAACTAAGACATTGGAAAAGTTCCTAATGTTTATTTTAATGGAGTAGAGGGTGCTTGCATAGAAAAACAAGTCATCCCCCTATTTCCAGATCAGGTGGTATCAGAGCATAGATTTGCTCATGTGATTGCCATTGATAGCTAGAGATTTAGATGTTGGTATTATTGTGCAAGTTTTGTGTTGAAGTTTGATATCTTGCAAGGATGGAGGAAGCTTCAAACAGTAAGAGTTCTCATCTATCTTCATTAGCCAAGATATTTTACAAAGAGATGTTGAAGGCATTTGTAACCATGAGAGATATGGTGCAAGAGATGTTGGAGGATAGGAAGGAGAGCATTTTCCTTTAAGAGAAGTTGATGGCCATGAAGGAGGAGAAGCACCGGCTTCTTGAAAATTTGCATGAGATGGAGACTCAACTCCATGAGGAAAAGGAATACCTTACCAAGTAAATGCATTAACATGAGGTATGTAATGCTAGTTTTTCTTCAAATTCCTCTCAAAATGATTGCTTTGGTGTTTTTGAGAACCATACTAGAGGAATAGGGTCCAAGCTATTGTTAAAAATGGGCTATGAAGGTAAAGGGTTAGGCAAACATGCAAAAGTCATTGTTGAGCCTATTGTTGTCTAAGAGAGGCCCAAGTATAGGGGTCTTGGATATGAACAGAAAGATGGATCATATTCCAAAGTTGAGGAGACAAGGGAAACAATTCCAAGAACAACTTTTGTTGCAAGTTCAATCCCTCAAGCATGAAAAGTATGTGTTCAAGATGAATGAAAATGTGAGAAACAAGAGATTTGTGAAAACCATGAGGATAAGAAAATTTTGTTGGTCTTCAAAACAGATCTAGTAACTCTTCAAATTCACCTCCTCAAGAAGGCGATAAAGGTGAATGTTCAAGAACTTTTGTTGCAAGTTCAATCCCTCAAGCATGCAAATTGTGCGTTCAAGATGAATGCAAATGTGTGAAACAAGAGAATGGTGACGACCATGAGGACAACAACATTGTTGTTGGTCTTCAAAAGAGAGATAGTAACTCTTCAAATTCACCTCCTCAAGAAGGCGATAAAGGTGAATGTTCAAGGTATATTTCTGCCTATGATTCAATTGCTTTTGATTATGTTAAGCATGGTAAATTTGCATGTAAAAATGGAAGAAAAAGTCCATGTACATATTGTGGTTTAGATAACCATCATGTTTCAAGATGTTAGAAAAAATTAATCACATTCAGGAAACTTTCCAAGAAAAGGCAACTTGAAAAGAAGATGAAAAAGATTTGCACTCACTGCCAGAAGAGAGGTCATCTCATTGACCAATGTTGGACATTGCATCCAACCACTCATCCACAACACAAAAAGATGGATAAAGATACTGGAAAGAATGGAAGAGGAGATTCCATCATCGATGTGAGTGAAGATGATTCACAAGAAGAGGATTTTCAGTAGAAAAAGTCACCATTGAATTGGTTTGGTAAGAAATGGTTAGATTTCTTGAACAAGTAAGGCTTGCATTTCCTTGTTTGTAAATGCACATTTCAGCCTTATGTATGCATTTCTGTTGAAAGTATGACAAGTTGCAGCAATTTATCACAACTTGTATGATGCAAGTTTGCATGTGAATGCAATTCTATTGAAGACATTCTTGTTGTTGTGCAACTTCACCAAGAGGATGTAAATGATGGGTATGATACTCACTTATTGCAGCCATTTAGCTTTTCATTTCAGCTCTTATGTACCCACATGTTTTTGGGTTTATGTACTTATGTTTGTACTTGAAGGAGAGTTGAAGAGCTATGTACATGCATGTGATTTTGTATGTGTGTAAACAATGAACTTTGTGATAGTTCATTATGAGTGACTCATGATTGTAACATGGTTGTGTATCATGAATGTCGACTTTTGGGAAGGTCAATATGTTTCAAATGAGTCTCGACTTGTGTCCATGTTGTCTTGATGACTATGTTGTGTCGATCATGTTTTTCAACTTATGTTTAATCAATGGTGTTTGTCGGCTTGTAAGTCGATATTGAGTACACCAAGATGCGGGAAAATGCCATGTACCTTGAGAAAGTACAAGATGCGACCATTTTCTTGAAGAGAAAAAAGACTTTTTTTGCATCATTTTCAGTCTTGTATAAAGTTTGTTTTCAAGATTGATGGTTTTCTTGGTTTTTGACAAGATGTCATGGGAAAGTATTTTTCATCCATTGTAGAGAGGATTGTGTTGATGCCAAAGAGTTCACAAGAGGGACTTGATTCTTAGAGGGAAGGCTAACAAATTTCCAAGCACAAAGAGAATAGTGGGTCAGCAGTAGCCAGAGAACAGTGGTTGAGTGACATAGCTAGTTGTAGTGCAAGGCATGTCAAGGTACTCAGGTGATTACCAAAAAGACTTTTCAAGTAGAATCAATTGATAGAACTTGGAAGTAGAAGAGTATTAAATCTCAAGCAAATAATCATCAGCTTTTGTGGGTCCAAAAGCCTTTCAGTGGGAAGGTGTGATCAGAATCTAGACCAGGGGTCAAAATTTAGCCCAAAAATCAAAGTTTTCAGAATCACTTCAAAACAAAAAGGTAATTAGACCTCGTCTTCACAAACCCAACTCACTTCGAATGGGTTCAAATGGACATCGGATGAGTGAGATATTGTGTTCTATTCGATTTTCCAAACAGACAAAAAAAATTGTTGACTATATAGTTTGTACAGCTGACATGGTATGATGCTGACATGGCAAGTTCTAAGTTGGCAGACAGTTGGCAGGACACATGGGAGAATAGATTTCTAACACATGGCATCATTGTGGCAAATGATATGGTGTCACGTGGCCCAGGAGTGGGCTGCCACGTGGCACCTTGATGTTTGGTGTAAAATTTATGTGGAGGCCATGGGAGTCGATCCTGGATCTCCGCATAGGGAAAAGTCTTGGCTATGGTCACCCAACTGGCACACCATTCTATGGTTTGTAACAACTATATGTGTTTCAATATATTTGAAATCGAATTTTTGTGTATTTTGGGCACGGGTCCGGGTTGGGGCTTAGCCCCAACCCCTGTTTATGCATGCACCACCATATGACCATGCCATAAGAACTGTTTCCATTCATTTGTGTGGGATTTTCGAATGGTTCCCCAAGCACACACTTGAAACTTATCGTTCCCACAATAAATCTTGCAACGAGGGCCTAAAAATGTGTTGGGATGTGGCCATATGACCCCCATGCGCCCAACACCTCCGCCTTTGGGGGCCCTAATTCCACTAACGGTGCGACAATTTGGTGCATTTTGTGGAGATGCACACATGTGGTGGGTTTAGGCATGGGAAATTCCCAGAAGCCAGGTTACTCACATAGGAGTTCATTTTGGCGAACCAAAGACAACAAGCTTGAAGGACAAAAATGGTAGGAGGTCTATCTTCTTCATTGTTTGGCCAAATGAGGTGCTGAAAAAGCCCATCTAGGGGTTTTTGGATGTTCTGAATCCATTGGTACAATTTGCAAAGGAATTTGGAGACTTATATTGCAGGTTTTTCTACAGGTAAGTTTTAGAGAGCTCTAGGGAGCTTAGGGCCACCATTGAAGGAGGCCATGCCCAGGGGAGCCAAAGTCCATTTTCAGTGACATAATAGTCATTATTGACTAATTGATATTATTTGAACTCATTAGAACAGTTTGCAGAGGAATTTGAGGACTTGTACAGGTGTTTTTCCACAAGGAATCTCAGGGAAGCTCAAGGCCACTAGTAGAAGAGGTCATTCCCAGATGAGCCATGGTCTGTTTTCAGAGTTCTAATAGTCATTTTTGGGGTTTTTATGTGTTTTGAACCCAATGGTACAGTCAGTAAATCTATTGGAGTTGAGAAGCAACTTGTAAAATAATTTTATACAAACTAATCCTAGAGAGCCTAGTCCATTGGTGGAGGCTCAAGGAGATGTAGCCCAGTTGGGGGTGAACTCCTTTATCATGTTGTTATTGTTGTGAAGTTTTGTTTATATTTTGCTACAATTTATGTTTGTTGTTATATTATTTAGATGACATATTTAACCTTTTGAAAACCTCACACATAAACACCTAAAAGAAGCATAAACTTGACACATAAATCCTCTTGCACAAATAAGACATTGAGAAAGGTCCTAATGTTTATTTTAATGGAGTAGAGGGTGATTGCATAGAAAAAAAATTCAGCCCCCTATTTTTAGATCAGGCAAGTGAGGGTGGGGTTGTGTTTCCTGGAGAAAAAGGAAACAACGGAGGATTTGGAGAAGAAACTGTAGGGCTTGAGGGAACAAAGGTTTCCCTCTCTGTCAAAAAAACAACTATAATAGGAGGAGGAGTAGTGAAACCGAGAGAGGGGAAATTAGCAAGAAAAGTCCCAAAATCTAAAACTCTAGAAGATCCAATAGAGGGTGTAGTAAGAAAATGAGAAACAACTACTGGAGTTTCTATAGGACGATAGTGAAAATCATTAGAAATACCTGGTTCAACAACATAACTATCTTCCTAAAGGGTCTTTCGTCTTCTGATAATTTTCTCTGGGTCAAATTTAGGTGTTGCTAAAGGTAGTTGTGGAGTAGACCTCATGTGTCTGCCTTTGGAAGCCACAACTAACATAGTGGATTCGTAACAATGGAGTCGCCAGGTGAAATTTGCAATCCTCAATGTACTGAGCTCTGATGCACCTTCAGAATTAGTGGACTTTGTCGTTCAATCCTAGGGAAAATCTTCAATTCATCCCCGGCAACGGTGCCAGAAAATGTTAGCTCTAGAAGTCACCTCTGGATTGCATCGAAAGTAATCTTAGTACCCATCATAATTTTTGTGTCAAGATTTGGTTTTCAAAGAGGTCAAATGGGAGAAGACTTGATATGATGTCATTTTAGCGTAGAAAACTAGAATAGCATGCACAAGCGATGAGGTATGGAATCAACTTGATTTAGTGAGTCAGAGTAAGGGGGAGTAGGAGGAATAATTTGGTGAGAAAATGTAGAGGCATGTCGTGAACATCAGGTCTTTCGTCAGCCTAAGGAAGAAAAACTCAAACAAAAGATCTTCTTCAGTTCCAACTTTAATGAAAACTGAAAGAAATCATGACAACATTATAATCAAACATTCATCATAACACAATCACGAAACTTCATGTGAATCAATCATTCATGAACTCTCTCAGTATCAGAGGAAAATAGTATGGAGAAAGAAAGATAACTTAGATTAATCAAGAAATCTCAGATCACCATACATAACCAGAGAACCAGAAACTTCACTAAAACTTTACAATAGGAGCTTAGCTCTACCATCGACCATAAAAAAATATAAAAACTAAGTATTTATACTCGGAACAGATTGCCATCACTGGTAGCATGACCTAGCTACCACAATCAAACCTTCACATCTGCATCTTCTTTTGTTAGTGTGTGCATGCATTCTTCTGTCAGATGCGAGTTCAGATCAGTATGGACTTTGTAGGAAAGTCCGGTGACAGGGGAAATTTGGACTGACAGTCTACTTTCATGGCCAGTTCTTCCATGGTTTATATTTATGTTGTGAAACGAGGTTTCAACCATATTCCCCAATTTCATTAACTACTTTCATCGAGATCGAGAAAACACTTGACACTCCTGAACGTTTCAGGCGAGCTCACGACTCCTTCGAGTCAATTCTATCACCTCGAGGCCATGCAAATATTTCTTTGTGACCAACTCAGGTGCTTCAACCTTTTGGGAAGCTCCTTTCCATCGCCTGACATGACCTCTATCCATGACCTTACACATTCCCATATGAACTTTTATGATTTCGTTTGTTGGGATTCTTCACTCCCCTTGATTTCAAAAATCTCAATGTTCTATCCAGCGAAATGACCCATCTAGATCGACGGTTGGATTTTATTTTATCTTCATTCCTATGATCATTTCTTTGAACAATCTCAGCCTCCCTCTGCTTGATAGGCACTTTATACCAACAGATCGGATGGCATGCATCCCCTTGCTTTATAGCCCTTCTTCCATATGACCACAAGCTATGATCATGTGCCCAACTCTCAGGTGCGTCATGATTTCGTGTTTCACGAACTCACGTCATTCTCTAGGATCAAACCTCTGAGTCATGAAATTGTGATATCTTGGATTGAGTGCCACACATATCCTATGATCGGACGACCCAGAAGAATATCGACATTTTGGGACCCGGGGCTTCCCACCTTGCTGCATGCTAAAACCCCTGAAACACGAAATCATGATTTTGCTTATCTGCTACCACATGCTTCCCCAGTTGGATGGCCTAGATCATTTTGTGACTTCGCGTTTCACAAGTTTGCATGAATCTTCTCTTTGACCTTTCTAATTCACAAAATCATAGCTATGTTGATCATGCATCACTTGTTCTTATGAAATGAATGGCTCAAATCATTTCATGATTTCACATTTCGCGAGTCCTCGTGACTCAGCCCTTTGACTACTCCATTATGTGAGTCAACAAAATTATAATCCCGTGCCATGTGTCCTTCCTAGGATCAATGACTAGGATTGGCCTCGCGATTTCAGAACTCTGACACTATACTTCATGCAACTTTATGATCCCAATCACCCAATGGCCATTGATTCAATATTCCTGATGGGTTCCTGTTGTTGAAATCCGATCTTGTTCACTCACTTGATTTGAGTCCATACCAGCCCGCTCTAAGTGTTGCGCTTGTGCTAATGGTTGTGATTTATTTGAACAATTTCCTAAATGAATGACTGAGGGACATAGAAAAAAAATGATAAATAATAGAGTTCAAGAGAGAAGTGATCATTCTTTAGAGAAAACATGTCAATCAAACAGACAAAGGAAGACAAAAGAAAACTACAAGCCAAGATGAAAAATTACAATCAGGTTTGCAAGAGGAGGAGAGCCAGGAAAAAATATAGACCTAGGTAGAAACCACAAACCCTTAAGGTTTGACAAGTTTATGTGATAACAAAAGACTATAGAAAAAGGGGCTAGAGCCTGAAAGTGACTTGTTGCAGAATAGAGTCAGGCTTAGAGATAGAATCGTGGGAATCCTTGATCAACCAAGACCCATAGAAAATAGAGTATGATAGTATTTTGATTGAATCATATTGTTTGAGTTATTCTGGAGAATTATTAAAGACTGATATCCTAACAAAATTCGATTTCCTGCACATTTTTGCAGCATTACCAATTGTCAGAACCGAACATAATTGTCACCTAGTGAACAGAAATGGAGGAAGCACAGGACGCTTACATTCCATAGGATGAATTTAGTGGAATGGATGCCCATTTAGTAATTGAAGGAAGAAAATCTAATGGTCATGGAGAAGAAATATATAAAGAAGTGATCATGATGAACATCATAAAAAAAATTGCAAAACGAAGTCCAAATTCACCAGGAAGATAACAAAAGGCTTATGAGAGCCATGCAAAAACAGGGAGACTTCAATATGAAGCTAATGTGGAGCCTGGAAATAATTGAAAATAAATTGGGTAAGGAAAGTGCATTTAGTAAATCAGGAAGTCACATGACCCCTGATGAGGAAAGAAGAGGAAGAAGTGGTAGAAGACATCGCCAACACTTCCAAAAGCATTCCCATAAGAGAGCACACAGTAGCTCAACTCCATCCCTTGTCAGGAAGCATAGGAGATTTGAAGTGGATGAACTGAAGTGTAAAATGAATAAGATAAAAAATCCCACTTTTGATGGAGAGAACAATAAATATGAAGATACTGAGGCATGGCTGCTGTGTATGAGAAATATTTCCAACTACAGAATTACTCTTCTCATGCAGAAGGAAGAATTTCCATCTGCCATCTAAAAGGAAAGGTGCCCATATGGTGGGATCAGCTTGTGCAAGTGCAACACGTCAGAGAGAAGAATGCTACATGGAGGGAATTCAAGAGGCATTTTGAAAGGAAGTACTTAACTAACAGGTATTATGACAAGAAAATGAAAGAGTTCTTTGAACTCAAGCTAGGTAGTATGTTCATTGATGAGTATGAAAGAATATTCTTGGAGTTGTTGAAGTATGTTCCCTTCATCAAAGATGAGACAGTTAAGATTCAAAGGTATTTGAGTGGGATGCAATCTTTCATCACTTACAAGATCCATTATGATGATCCTAAAACTATGTAAGAAACCATAAGGAGAGAAAAATGTTTATTTCATCAGCTAAAAGGGAAACCTATTTTATAGAAGGATTGGAAAGACAAGAAGAAGTTTAAAAGGGAGCAAAGGTAGAAGGGTAACAAGCCACCATTTTTTAGAAATAGTCCTTAAGGATAGCCCGTTTTGAGAGAGCTCGGGATGGATGAAGTAGGTGGGAAAAGGCCAAGGAAGACACCTATGGAATGATGGGGTTGTAAAGGAGATCATAGGTATAGATATTGTCCTCACATAAGCGAGAAAGTGAGAGTTGTTCACAATGTTCAACAAGAAGAAATAATGGAGATCATGGGCAGAAGAGTACCAAGGATCTATGCATCCCTGGAAAACAAGCAAGCTGAGTTTCAATCACACATGATTGAAGTTGAAGGTATGATCAATAACCATGTCTTTACTATTTTAATAGACTCGGGAGCTAGTCATAGTTACATAGATCCTAAATTTGTGGAAAGATTTGTTTTTCCAAGAAGCATGCATGGGAAATATTTCCTGGTACAGCTGGCTATAGGAGCCAAGAGAAAGGTTTTTGAATTGGTTAAATCATGTCCAGTGGGCATGAATGGACTAAGTACCAAGGAACATTTGAACATCTTTCCTTTAGGATCATATGATTTCCTAATTGGTATGGATTGGTTGGACCAACACCATTCCATATTAGACATCCATAACAAGGCATTCACTTGCTTGGATGAGGAAGGAATTCAGAGAGAAGTCCAAGGAATTACTAGGGAAGTTACTGTCCGAGAAATATCAGCAATGCAGCTAAAGAAGTGTTACAGGAAGGGATGCCGAATATTTTCAACTCATATGGAAGAAGCATCTAAGGATAAGGCGCCAAATATGGAGGATCATGCAGTCCTGGAAGATTTTGAAGATGTGTTCAAGGAGGTACTAGGACTACCTCCAAAGAGAGATATTGATTTCTCTATAAATTTAATTCTTGGAGCAGCACCAGTATCAAAGACTCCTTACATAATGAGTACGCCAGAGCTAAAGGAACTGCAAATGCAGCTTGTAGAGCTTCTCAAGAAAGGGTATATATGCCCAACTGTATCACTTTAGGGTGCCCCAATCATGTTCATGAAGAATAAATATGGGACATTGAGATTGTGCATCGATTTCAGACAGTTGAACAAAGTTACTATAAAGAACAAGTATCCTCTACCAAGGATTGATTATCTCTTTGATCAGTTAAAGGATTCAAGGATATTTTCAAAGATAGATCTGAGGTTAGGATACCATCAGGTAAGAGTTAAAGAGGAAGAGATCAGCAATACCACCTTCAGGACAAGGTATGGTCATTATGATTTCATAGTGGTGCCATTTTGGTTATCAAATGCCACAGTTGTTTTCATGTTCTTAATGAATGGTGTTTGCTGAAAATATTTAGACAAGTTTGTCATTGTATTTTTGGATGACATCCTTGTATATTCAAATTTGGAAGAAGAGCATGAACATCATTTGAGGATGGTGTTGCAAGTGCTAAGAGAGAATCAAATGTGTGCCAAATTGAGCAAGTGCTCATTTTATCAAAACATAATTCACTATTTTGGGCATATCATATCTGAAGAAGGGATAGTCATGGACCCTGAAAAGATTGAGGCCATTAAAGGTTGGACAAAAACTGAAAATGTGACAGAATTCAGATCCTTCATGGGTATAGATGGCTACTATAGAAGGTTCATTACAGGGTTTTCAAGAATAGCTCATCCCATCACTTCCTTGCAAAGGAAGGGGAAAAAGTTTCAATGGACAGAAGATTGTGAAAAGAGCTTCTAGAAATTGAAGTAGTTGTTAACCATTGATCCAATTTTGAATATTGCAGATCCAGATGAAGATTTCATGGTTTTCACATAATCGTGCAAAGAAGGACTTTGTGGAGTCCTTAGTCAGAAAGGATTTGTGATGTGTTTCGAGTCCAGAAAATTGAAAGAGCATGAAAGGCTCTATGCCACTCATGATTTGGATTTGGCATCCATAGTGCATGCTTTGAAGAAGTCGAGGCACTACCTCATGGGAAAGAGGTTTGAGTTGAGGAAAAACCATAATGGTTTGAAGTATTTGTTTGATCAACATACTTTGAATGCTAGGAAGAGTAGATCGTTGGAATTCCTCTGTGAGTATGACTTTGATATTAAGCACATCAAAGGTAAGGAGAACAAGGTGGTTGATTCACTCAGTGGGAGAGTGTGTGAACTGCATGCTACATCCATTAGCATGTATCAGATGGATCTTAAAGGAAACATTTCTGAGGCTACAAAAGATTATTTGCAGTACATGGAATTGGTAACTAAATTGCAGCAAGGTAAAATGCAGCAGAAAGCTGAAGATTACGAATTGGGAATTGATGGAATTATCTTGTACTTAAACATACTTTATGTACCAAATTCTGTGCAATTAAGGATTGTGATTATAAAACACATGCATAATGTACCTTATGCGGGACACCTAGGATATCAAAAGACAATTTCAACAGTCAAGAGACAATATTATTGGCCAAGAATGAAGAAATAAACTGCATAATACATAGATAAATGCAAGGAGTGTCAAAGGGTCAAGGCGGAGCATACACACCCAGTTGGGTTGTTGCATCCATTACCCATTCCTCAGTGGAAGTGGGAAGTGGTCACAATGGATTTCATCACATGATTACCCATAACAAACAAGCAACATGATTCCATCATGGTGGTGGTAGATAAGCTCACGAAGGTCGCCCATTTTATTCCATTGAAGACTACTCACAAGGCAACTGATGTTGTTGATATTTATATGAGGGAATTAGCACGCTCGCATGGAATTCCCAATAAAATTGTGTCTGACAGAGACCCAAATTTCACCTCTAATTTTTGGACAGGATTATTTAAGGGGTTCAGAACGAACTTGAACATCAACATAACTTATCATCCTGAGTCTGATGGACAAACAAAAATAGTAAATCAAGTGATAGAATATATGTTAATAATGTATGTGATGGGAAAACCATATAAATGGGAAGATTATATACACTTGGTAGAATTTGCCTACAAAAATGGGTATCAAGCATCACTGAAGATGAGCCCGTTTGAAACACTTTATGGCAGAAAGTGCAACACCCTAGTAAGTTGGGACAACCCAGCTGATAGGGAAGTGGTTGGGGCATATTTTCTCAGGGAAATGGAAGAGAAATTGTTAAAGATACAACAGTATTTGAAGGCTTTCCAAGACAAGCAGAAAATCTATGCAGACAAAAGTAGAACCCATAGGGAGTTTAAAGTGGGTGATCATGTTTTCCTGAAGGTGAAATCCAACAGAAGTTCCCTAAAGCTGGGAAGTTGTTCGAAGTTGGCAGCTAGATATTGTGGACCATTTGAAATCATAGAAAGGATTGGACTAGTAGCTTACATTCTTGCATTGCCCGCATCCATGACAATTCATAATGTATTTCATGTATCATTGCTTAAGAAGTATATACCTAATGTTAATCATGTGATTGATTGGAATGTGATTTAGGTGGAGCAAGACGGCACTTTGCAAGTGCAGCAAGTGCACATATTGGACTGGAAGAGAAAGAAACTCTAGAATCGAATCGTAAATATTTTAAAGGTTCAATGGACTTAGTATGGTCCTGAGGACGCAACATGGGAGCATGAATATGATATGTAGGAAGAATACCCACATTTTTTTGAAGATTTTGGAAATCTTGTTTTTGTTGTGTAAATAAGTTGCACTAGAGATAGTACAAAAATAAGGGTAGGGGATTGTAACACCCCAAGGCCAAGCCCCTATTGAATTGTAATTATGTTTGTAGGTTGGTGAGACAAGTGTTTATAAGTTGGAATACTTATGTGTTTATTAAGCCAGAGAGCCTAGATGCTAAGGCCAATGAGCCTGATTTTTGTATATGTAAATACTCACATCATTAATAAAATTACGTCACTACATGTAGACTAACCATGAAGAAAGAGTTATGGGGGACTAAGCTCCACTAGGAAGGGAAAGGGAAGGGGATAAGTGTCTAAGAATAGGAGCTAAGCTAGAGGGCTTACCTATAAAGGAATAATATTATATTATTATTTCATAGAGGCTAATGTTTGACATAACCATGTTCTCCTAAGTTCCTTGGGAAAGGGGACGAGTGTTAAGTGGAGCTCATGCAACTTTAGGGAGACATGTGTCAACCTGGGCGCATGTCATTTTTAGGTGGGAAAGTCAACTCGTTGGGGGTTCCCTCACCACCTTCACAATTCTCACGATGGTCATCACTCTTTAGTTCATCCATACTCCCCATGGATGCACGCACTGAGACAGAGAGAGGTAGAACCTTGACACAACCATCCATTGTGTCCATCGTCGATCTCTACAAATTCTGAAACCTGCACACCGATGTAATGAAGCTAATCATGCTTCCAGTGAAGCACATCATGATTGTGTAGTATTTGATCCATATCACTCCTTAGCCTTTGTTGTTTCTACCCACATTTTCTCTGGACTGGTTTGGATTTCTCTCATTACTAGAGCCCTTACCCTTTTTTTTTATGCAGAGGTTACCCGCTGAACTTAGGAGATGAATAGAAGAGACAGGTTGTCGGGCCTATGAGAAACTCTCTCCATGTGAGAGAGTGTGTTGGGGAAGTGAGTTCTCTTGAAGGGAGTCATGTAGCAGCTACAATACTCTGAGACTTCCGGTCCAGCTTGTTGTTGAAGCCCTGGAAGGGGGGTCGACAGCCGATGGACTTGTGATAGTGAAGGTGTACATTCCTGGGGTGGGACATGCATGTGGGGAATGAAGGTCTGTGGGTTGTGGGTGTAAGTGGCTCCTAGGAGAAAATCCTTCATGTTGAACTATGTGACTTTCTTTTTGTCCTTGCCAAGCCTAGGAATCCCTTTCCTGGTGGAGTTTAGTCTCAGCTCGGGGGTGACCTACTACTGAGCATGATGAGCAATGTGGTCTAAGGTTGGGAGGTTTGTGGAAGATAAGTACCAAATCTCTGATCTCTACATGACATGTATCTTGAAATCAAGTTATAATGTTATTAGAATTGTCTGTACATATTGCATGTATGTTTTAATGTTGTTTATGCATGAATAGGTGCATGAACATAATTCTATAGTTGTTTAAATTGCATTAGATAGATATGTATATGAATATATATGAATATCAGATGTTATCTCTATTTGTTCATGTTAAGTTTTATATGTGAATACTTCCACAAAGTTATTCGGTGGCATGGCCTAGCCTGTTGGTTTAAGGTTAGGAATGGTCACAGAATGGTATCAGAGTAGAAAGACAAACATACAGTTGATCAGATTAGCCACAGTTTTGTCAATAGACTATCGACATTTCAGATCCAAAAAAGAATCCATCTTTAGGACAATGAGCCTGGGTTAAGATGAAGGAAAGAATTGGTATTTAAATATTGGAAGTGTGGGGAAAACCTAGGTGTCGGCTAAGTTTCTTAGTAAAATAATATGATTAATTCTTTTAAAGTTTTATTAGGGTTTCATATTTTGATTATTTAAGTTTTAGGGTTTTTTCTAAAATATTATTAATTTAATGTTCTTATCTTAATATTAATTAACTATGTTCTAGGTATTGTATTAATGAAATAGTAGGATTTAATTATTGGTATTTATTTAGATTATTAAGTTTTTTGGTTCTCCATAATTTTATTAAGGGGATTTAAGTTTATAAACTTTTAAATTTTAATCAATTATGTTCTAGGTATTAAGTTATCTTTAAATTAGGTCATTATTAATATTTAATGTTATAAATATGAGTTTAATATTCTTTAATTTGTTTATTTAATAAGTATTTTTATTAGGGTGTGATTTATAATTAGGAGGAATAAATTAATTGAAAGTATTTAGATTGAATAAATATCAATGATTATTGTTGTTTCTATGGATTAAAGGGAACCAATTTTCACTTAGTTCTAACCCACTATCTTTGTTTAGGTTACTAGGATGTTTTCAGATTTCAATAGCTTGTCTAATTGTTATAACCCTAAATTGCACCAGACATGCATAGCTAGCATCAAGCCATCTTACTTGTTATCTTTCCCAAGCAATCACTGAACATCTCTTCAAAAAACCATATTTTTGAAGGTGTACATGCCCTACACCACTATTTCCCACGTACACATGCTTTCTAAATCACTACAACCTGCGTACACTCACAAAGTCACGAAAAATAGAAAGTGACAGAAGAATACAGACTTTCGGGTATGTTTCCTAAACCATTTGACCGCCCATAGATGGTCACCCAACTAAATACCTATCCCTTTTTGGCCTATAAAAGAATGGGTTGGGGTCCCATTCAAAAATATAAGAAAGAGAGTAAAGAAACTCTGCCCATTTCATTATTCCTCCTTTGCCTAAATATTCTACAACCACATTGTGAGTTTTGAGCCAAAATTCCTTTTTCCTCCTTTGCAAATCCTTGCCATTTCCCTAGAGAGAACTAAAGAGGAGAAGAATACATGGAAGAAGTTGGTGCATGGTAAAGAGGATCCCAGGACCAAGTTTGAGGAGCAGTTTCTGGTCTCATATTGTAAGTGACGTTTTGTGATATTAATATAAAGAAGTAGTTTTTTCGTCCTGCCAAATGATGTCTTAAATATTTATGATTTGTTTACAATTTTATTATGATGTCTAACCCACTAATCCTTATATAAAATGCACACTTGTAGTTTCTTGTTTGTATTTTGGTGAATGCAGGTTCTCCTTGGGAGGAGATGTGCATTCAAGAAATAACTAAGCGCAAAGGGATTGACACCGGACAAGGAGTTCAAGGTAGGCCTACTGGATCCCTAGATTTTGATTTCTATGTATGATTGTGGGGTTATGTCAGGATTGTTGTTAAAAGTAGGATACTTTAGACGGTTATCTTTGCCTACATTTTAGAACCCTGTTGTAGTCTGTATAAGTTTTTTCCCGTTATAGCAGAATTTCCGACCGTACCGGGGAAACCTCTAGGGTTTTTGGGGATATTTCTTTGGGTGTTTTTGAATCAATTTATTCACTATTTTTGAGTTTTTGTAATCTTTTGTGTCTTTAAGGAATTCTGGTCTTCCATACCAGTATTCCCTTCCTATGCTTGAATGTTGGTTTTCACTTTTTTGAGAAGTTGTAGAGGTGTACGCGGCCTATAGTGGGCCTGCACGCGTACACATGCGCCCTGCCTTTGGATATCCCGTGTACATACACTGGCTTTTGAAGTGTTAGTAGCGTGCCTGTGTTGAGAAAATTGTTTTTAAAGGAGAGCTAATCATCCTCTTCCCTATCAGAAGTCACACGTCTCAGGTTTTTTATTGATCTAGCCCTGGTCTCTGTTAAAGTAGTCTGTAGCCTACATCTGACCTCAACATAGCTTTATTTTCATCAAAAAATTTCTTGTATTTTCTATAATAGTGTTTTTAGACAAGTTTGTGAATCTGTTTTGATCTTCCTATTTGGTATTGTCAGTGACTCCCTGCGATCGGTGATTAGGCCTGAATTCATTTCTTGGTCTTGACTTGTTGTTATTTTTCTCTTTTTTTCTTAAGAAGAAAATAAAAGAATTCATTTTCAGATTTCTTGTTTTTAAGCATAAAAAAATAATAAAAAAAATCTTTCATTTCTTTGTTTGGTAAAGTAGTTTAGGTCAGTTGCTTTATTTACCAAGGAAAAAGAAATTTTACTCAAGTTATTTACTTGAATTATTAGTACATTAAGTAGCTTGTAGTCGAGCAAAATCTTGTTTTAAGTTTTTCTTTTCAAATATCTCAGAAAAGTAGTTACGAAAAGTTTGGTGAAAGAGTTTTAATTTGGCAAATCTTTATTTGTGAAGAAGAAGTAGTTTGTTTTTAGTTTCATCTTAAGCTCTTCTCTTTAATATCTTAAATAACATCACTGGTTTCATTTCCATTTCTCTTTACTTAAGAAAACCACTAAAATTAAAGATTAATTAAAATTTATTAGACTTTGTGTTTGTAGGGTCCATCAATTTAGTCTAGGCTAGAGCCTTGATGTAGGATTGGAGAGGAAACTCTTAAAGGCTACAAAAAAAAACATAAGAGTCTGAGCTAGGGAGTTCTTGAAATTCCAGTAATCGTGAAAGTTATCCGGGACCCCCCTCTAACACAGGGGCTAAAAACGAGGTCACGTGTCGAAAGGTAGTAGAGATAACCCCTCCAAAGTCAGACCAAACGTAGTGGGGAATGCATATAGAGGGCTTATCTTGGGATTTCCTTGATCACATTTACCACAAAGCTTCATGGGTATCGAATATGTTCAAGGTCCTTATTCATCTTCTGAAACACATGATTTTGATACCCTACTCATTGTGTTCCACCCGACTGTCGATTGTACCCGCCTGGTGATTGTTCGTGCACTGGCAACCTAGTTGCCTTTATCTTAGTGACTTACACAGGTGACTGTGGTGGTATATTGTGGTACATAGGGAAGACAATGGGCCATGCTTTTCATAGTATACCTAGAGGGGGCTTTCATATTCGATTTTCACTTGCACTGGTAACTTTCGCTAGTGTTGCCTGTTGTAACTGTTCTTCCAACTAGATAGTAATATGTTGTCTTATCTCATACAATATTTTTCTAGTGTGTGTTGTTTTTTAAATGATTATAGAAAGACCTAGTGTGTCATTGATCTTATCACATAGTGGAGGATCAGGAGCTCCACCAGTCGCAAAGGCTTTTGGGCCTATCGCCGGTTGATCTCGAGCCACCCCCACCATCGCTAAGGAGAAATCTAGACCAACAAGGGTCTTTTGAGGAGACTGAGTTACAGGAAACTATGCCCGACTCATATCTGAGAGGATAACATTTGATTCTAGAGGAACCAATCATTTCTTACCTCAGAGTGAAATCTCTTGGCCTTTATAACCCTCCAATCATTGATCTATCAGTGCCCATTGTCGTACAGGTTCAACCTTATGAGCGTGAGGTAGTGTCACAAGCAGCAATGGAAACAAATGTTGCTACTTATTCAGGGAATATTCATATTCCCTATATGGCTATCACTACAAGGGGTGTTTCACCTCCTAACCAACCATCATCGGTCCGGGCCATTATGGTCTCAACTGCCTCTACCTCGGGTAATGGTTTGATTCCATATATGGCAGCGATCACTGTTCCTTTCAACCAGAGTGCGACAGGCCCTCCATTCTCATACAGGATGCCTCACTTCGATACAAACTTTGTCCTTTCCTACTCCACTCTACAAACTTTAGTTCTGGGCATAGGGAGCTCAAACACTCCTCTGCATGGATCTATGGGAGGCACTTCTGCTCCCTATAACACTTTCCCTTGTGGAAGGGGTCATATACCTCCTTCATCCCATTCGCTCAACGATGCTCACCAGAACTCTGTTAGGTCGAACATAAACTATAATTCATTTGGAGAAGGTATTCAAGGATTTCCATCTTATAGCATGTCGATAGGTTCACCATTCTCTTTGTTCGAAGCATTTGGTAACAATGCTTTCTCATCATCTTCCATCTTGATCGGGGGGAACCCCAGTTATGGACAAAAAAACTCTATGCAGGGTACTATTCCTACACAGGGGGAAAACTTAGGAATTCCTTCCTCACAAGGACTTTGGAATCCGTGGTAGAGATCAGTTCCCTTGTCAGGGATGTCGACTGAGGGAAACCCCTTCCATAGCCAATGGAACCCCGAGCAAGGCTCAACACCTATGCCTGTCAGATCGGCAAGGGGAAACCCTTCCCAAAATCCTTGGAATGTGATGCAAGCCCAACCCTTTATGTCTTATTATAGGAGTCAGCTGATGACATCTCAACAAGTGAAAAATTTGTATGCTGATCATGACCATGGTTATTACCAGAACCCTGGTCAATAACCTAACTTTTCCTGGCAACCTGGTGCCATCCAAACTCCAAGCTCCTTTTTCTGTGGCTATAATCAACAACCCAAATTACTATTTATTGCAATTCTTCACTTGCCACACTTGACAAGGTTGTTAAACAACCCCATCTGTCATGATCCACGTTGGCCCCCCATGCTAACCAAGTTTCCTTTGGACATTCCAAAGTTAAAAGCTAAGCCTAACAAATATCTAGGCGATCATGTGACCACCTTCCATATATGGTGTTCATCCAACTCTTTGAGAAACGACTCCGTCCAATTGCATCTGTTTCAACACACTCTCTTCGGGAGTGTTGCGAAATGGTACATCAAGCTTGAACACTCAAGATACTCTATCTTTGGAGAAATGGCAATGGTTTTCTTAAACCATTTTCAATTACCTGTGAGATACATTGATGACACCGAGTTGATGGACAACTTTGAGAAAACAAAAGGAGACCATATCTTAGATCACATACGAGAATGGAGATGCAAGAAGAGTTTGATAAAAGTAACAACCCCACTAGCATTTCTTCTTGAGTGGTTCCTTAAGTATTTGGTATCCTGGTTATCTAAAGACATTGCAACCTCTAGGGTCTTTTCAGAAGAAGAAGCGATAATGAGAGCTCAACAACTAGAGTTGATTTACTCTCAATCTGGTTTACTTTATGAAGTTTTTCCAGATGCACTGTGGTCGATACTTGACAAGACCAGACAGAGATCTGGAACACATGTTGATGGTATTGTTGGTTCAGTGAAAGCCAATCCCACCGATCAGTTGTCGAATAAATTGCAGCAATTGTCAATAAATCAGACAGTGGTCAGCCAGAGAACTCATTGAGCTGCTCCCCCTACTCAAACGTTGGATGTACACAGTGTACAATCGATAAACCCGAAGGCCACCCAACAACCTGACAGAAAGAAGAAACAACGAAAGAAGGGAAAGGAGGATAAGAAACCCACCAATAATGTTGGCAGGGGAAACAAAAAAAAGAATAAGTTAAAGTATCCTTGTAATCTTTTCATGGAAGAACACTTGACTCACTTATGCCCAAGGCTTGTAGAGGCCCAAAAGTTATTGGCACAAAAACAACCTTTCGTTTTAACACACCCATTTCCACATGGGAAAAATATAAATCAAGCCTCTGTGAGTGCGGAAGGGGGAAGTCAAGGACCCCCTTTGTCTTTGAGTAATCCTTCAGCCATGAATGTGTACATGATGAAAGGTAACGTTGGCATAGCAACTAGGACACACAGCTACAGAATGCCAAACACCTTTGAGAAAGGTAAAGAAACTGAAAACCCATATCTTCCTCTCCAGATTGAGAAGATATTGGGAGAAACAATGAAACGCATCCCAAAAGGTGTGTTCAATAAATCTTCCCACAAGCTAAATGCAAGGGCCGCCCAAAACTACTCTGTGGTGGAGGATTTGTCTCAAACCCCTTGTGCAATGTTTGCTTTGGAGGTCCTCTAGAGCTTCCCTTCCTAGAGAAAGGATTTGTTAGCCACCTTAGGATCTGTTGAGACTTGTAATATAGGAACGATCATGCTTGATACGACTGACTTAAAACCTCATCTTCCTTACCACATGGCATTTCAGATAGTAGTTTCTTACACCATGAAAAATTTTACTCGGAAGATTTTCTGCACGGTGGTTAATGAGGGTGCCTGGACATGCATGATGTCTTTGGCGTGTTGGAAGGCCATTGGAAAACACATTTTGCCTTTGTCACCTACTCTTCTTACCACATTCGATGGTCGTTCGTTCTGACCACCCCTCTTTCCCCATGCAATTAGGGGGGAAGATCGTGTGCATCAAGGTTGAAGTGGTCAATGTATCTCTCGACTATAATCTCTTGTTAGGAAGGCGTTGAACCTATGCTATGCAAGAAATGGTCACTACAGTTTTTCATGTCTTGTTGTTTCCACACGAGGGCTGAATCATTTCCATTGATCAGTTATCTTTCTCTCATCCCAACCCTTCATCGAGGGAATCCATGATCCCGATTATTGATAACCCTCAGCCCGACATCGTCAACATAGGAGTTGGTTTGTTCCCACATTTGATTGGTACTTTTTATTACCCGCCTCCTTCCGATGATGTTAAGTTCATATCGGCTATCCTCGACCAGCCTAAAGTTGAAATATTTCAAGTCTCGTCATTACGTACGACCTAATTTGATGATCCATGGACTCTTCCTTCCCCATTAGCTATGATGGAATGGACAGGGCACCATGGCATGGCCATGCCTTTGTCCGAGGTAGAAGTTGTGTACTCTATAGTCCAACAATCTTTCGTCGACCCCGATATGACTCCCGCACAGGAGTTAGATACGATTCTTGAGACTACCTAGGCTCAAGGTTCCCTCACCGATACTAATTATTTAGCATTAGTCTTTCCCTCAAACGAGGTGATTATTGAGGAAATGACTAGTTCGGACAAACCCTAGGATGATCTCCATCACAGATCTTATTTCCTTCGAGAGTTAAGAAGAATTGAAGCAGGTGAATTCACTTTGACTATGATTGGAGACAGGTCTTGTTCTATCAATCCTTTAGCTATGCACGTAGTTTACACTAAAGAAAATATAGAAACCATTGCTAAAATGATACCTATTCACATCTCTAGAACCCCTACCATCATGGAGAATGTCTTCGTCGGAGCAGACTGCTCCTCCGAGGATACTCGAATCTACATGGATTTATTTAAATAATTCCATGACCCATTTTCCTGGTCTTACAAGGAAATTCCAGGCATAGATCCAAGAATCATCGAACATGAAATCACGACTTATCCTAATGCCAAGCTGGTCTGACAGAAGTTTCATCCGGTCAATCCTAAGAAAGCAGCAACTATTAAGGCTGAAGTGGAAAAACTGCTTCAGGCTGGTTTCATCTACCTCGTCCAACTATCAAATATCGTTCTAGTAAAAACAAAATAGGGTATGATTCGCGTATGTACAAACTTCCATGATTTGAACCTTTCCTTTCCAAAGGATAATTTCCCCATGCCTTTTATTGACCAAATAGTCGATGAATGTGGATGTTGCGAGGCCTTTTCTTTCATAGATGGTTTTTCAGGATACAATCAGATACAGATCAAACATGAAGACCAACACAAAACCGCTTTCATTTTCTCGTGGGGTACATTCACTTATTGAAATATGCCTTTTGGTCTAAAAAATTATGGAGCTACTTTTCAGTGGGCCATGTCTTTTTCTTTCCACGATCTCAAACACATAGTCGAGGCTTATCTTGATGGTTTAGCATCACGATCTCGTAAGAGAGTTGATCATCCCACACACCTCCGACTCATCTTTGAGTGATGTCTCTACTACCAGATCCACTTGAATCCAAACAAGTGCATTTTTGTCATAACGTTGGGACGTCTGATAGGTTTCATAGTTTCGACAACACAGATCATGGTCGATCCTCTAAAGGTTAAGGCTATATTTCAGTTGCCTCCCTCATGCACAGTCCCTCAAATTAAAAGTTTACAGGGAAAAGAGAAATTTTTACGATGTTTTATCGCAAACTATACCGAGATCACAAATGACTTCATGCGTTTACTAAATAAGGATGTTCCTTTTCATTGGGATGAAGTTGATCAATGGTCTTTTGAAGCATTGAAATGCGCCCTCACATCTTCCGCTCTTCTTCGGCCACCCAATTATAATAAATTATACTTGGCCGCTACAAAGTCGACCATCGGCATGGTCTTGGTTCAGGAGGATGATTTTCTCTTAGAATACATGATTTATTACCTGATCTAAGGCCTAGTTGGAACATAACTCAATTATGCCCACATTCAAAAACTTGTGTTGGCAGCAGTTCATGTTGTCCAATGGTTCCATCATTACATCTTGTTTTACAAAACCACTGTCATTGTCATTGTGAATCCATTTCAATACATGTTGACACAACGTTTAATTGGAAGAAATATCAGTAGATGGATAGTTATCCTCCAGGAATTTGACTTGGATTTTGTTTTGGTGAAATCCAAAAAGTCATTGGTCTTTTCAGAACTCATCTCGGAACTTCCGGTTGAATCGGGTGATGTTATACCCGAAGAGTCGCCTATCAAAGGAGACATGTTTTTTATCGCATCTTCGAACCCCTGGTATGGAGATATACTATTCTATCTCTAGACTTTGAAGTGCCCCACCTATGCTTCTCGTGATGACCATTGCCGTATATGCCATCAAGACAAGAACTATCTCATACTCAAGAACACTCTGTATCATCGAGGTGTAGATTGCATCCTCCACCGATGTCTCACTCATGAAGAAGTGGAAATCATGCTTAATTATTTCCACACTGGAGCATGTGGCGATCATTTGTCTAGGCTGGAAACAACCCAAAATATTCTACGAGCCGATTACTTTTGGCCGACATTAATCAAAGATTGTGTTGAATCGGTCAAGAAGTGCCACCATTGTTAGATATTCTTTTGGAAGATGAGGGCACACCCCACTCCCATGTTTCCCATCATCACAGTTGGTCCCTTCACCAAGTGGGGGATTGATTACACTACATGCAACCCCCCTTCAACAAGGGGGCACCATTATATCATCGTAGTAGTAGACTACTTTACGAAGTGGGTTGAGGCTATGCCAACGTTTAAAGATGATGGTGACACAACAAATCTCTATTTGTTTAACCAGATAATAGCAAGGTTCGACGTCCCGAGAGAGATTTTCACCGACCACGACAGTCACTTTCAGAATAAAATGATGTCTGAGTTAACATCAAAGCCTACATTGAGGCAATAAAATATGTCACCCTACTACCCATAAGATAATGGTCAAGTGGAAGCTGTGAATAAGTCCCTTAAGACTATTTTACAGCAAACGATCAATTTGTCTAGGTCAAATTGGCATTTGATGTTGTACTCTGCATTATGGGCCTACCGAACTTTTGTTAAGACTACAACCAGTTTGTCACCTTTTCAACTCGTTTAAGGGCTAGAAGCAGTCTTGCCTATAGAGTGCCAGATCCCATCTATAAAATTGGAAGTACAGTTATTGCCAGACACTTCATGACTTGAAGAGCATTTATTATATCTCGAGCAAATCAATGAGAAGTGTCATGATGTAGCCTTGGCAAATGAGGCTCACAAACAAAAATTCAAGTGTCATTATGATCAGTTTGTTTTTCCTTGGATTTTCTCTGAAGGCAACCTTGTCCTAGTCTATGAAAAAGATAAGGATCCCCTGGGGGCAGGCAAGTTCAAACCCATGTGGTTCATACCTTTCATCATGAAGGAGGTTCTAAAGAAGGTGCTTATCGTCTGGTAGACCTTGAGGGAAATGCTTTGGCAGAGCCTAGAAATGGGATCTACCTCAAGAAGTATTACTCGTAGGTGGGTCGTCTTATGTGACTTCTTGTACATATGTATAGTTCTTATACATTTTCTTTTTAGTTTTTGTTCTTTTGGTTTTATGGACGTGTCATTTTTTATGTCATCTTTTTCACTGCAACAGATGTCAAGTGAATTAGAGGTGTTTATTGGGTTCATGGACAGCACTAGCCGACACATGCAGAGGCTTGCTTCCATAGCTTGGGTAGTTTTCACACCTCAAGGCGAGTTTCTATCTTCAGGAGGTATCTGTTTAGGTGACGCCACAAACAATTTCACTGAATACAATGTAGTCTTAGAGTTTATTCATGATGCTTTGTCGCATGGTATCTCTCACCTCCAGTTCTACTTAGATGCTCAACTGGTTCTGTCCCAGTTAAATGGGGTTTACCACGTTTACGATCCTACCCTACATTGAAGTTTCCTTAGGGTACATCTCTTAGAACCAAGATTTGATTACATTACGTATATCTATGTTCCTAGGAGATTGAATCAAATCACAGATACTCTAGCTAATCATGTATTAGATTGGCATATTGCACACATGTAAGAAAAATCACACACATGCACATGTAAATACATTTGTGAAATAGATGTAATCCATAAGATGTAAAAATATGTAAATATGCATATATATAACAAAAATATCAGAGTACATGGGTGGGTGCAAGTGCCTCAAAAATATGTCCAATAAGAGTCACAGGGTTTATGCCCTCAAAAATATACGAACAAGTTCCCTCGGAACGTGAGTAGTCTAGCCTATCTAAGGGAGGGGCTTGTTGGCCCTGCCATAATGAAAAACAACATTTTCCAAATCCCAAAAGAGCTGGACCTAGGTCCGTGGTACCCCAACTATGTGAGGTTGCATCGATGGTGGGAGATCCTCGATCTCCAACATAGGGACTGTACGAGTGAGCACGATGAGGTTCGGCTCCACCCGTCTCAATACTCTCTCAATATCTCTAGCTGGAGGACCCCCTACTGCTGTTGTTGGTTTGGCGGCTGCAGCTGGTCCTGCCTCTGGTTGAGGACACCGCCTAGTCCTTGAGAAGTCTACTGGATGCACTGGTCCCACATCTGTACATAATAGATACTTAAGTGTTAGATACTCTGGTATACATAAAAATGATATATACAAAAAGACATAAAAATTAAATAGCTTTGAAAAGAAAACCTACCCATCTCTCCTCGCTGCACTCTAGGAGGTACAGGCATGTCAGGATCCCAAGAAAAAATGATCCCGGCATAGGGGTAGTCCTCTATTTCCAAAATCTGTCTTACCCACCAGTCAAAAAACATGTCATCAAAGGCCTCGATAGTCCTCTCTCCCCCTATCACGGCAACAACGCCACCCACCTACATAGCACTGGAAGAGAGGCCTTGTGCCCTCGTATCATCTCTCGAGGACTGAGACTAGGTACCCTCTCAAAGAAAAAGGAACACAAAATGGTCCCAAACTGAAAGTTTCGGTGCTCTCGTATCCGACACTTTGTTAGTTGTCTCTTCATGCAATCCAACATGGTTGTACTCGAGTCAAAAATTTGTGCATTTAAGCATTGTACTGCACAATGCATGTGCGCTCGAGAAGCCTGATGTAAAGCCGCAGATCTAGTGATCCACCCAATGAGTATAACTATCACTTTGAGTGATAGGTTTATGATCTTATGTATAGGAACCTGAGAACCTACTTTCTTAGTACCAACCTCGCAATGAAGTCGAATCAACTCCTCAATGTTGTGAGGCCCGAGGGGAAAAGTATGCAAGTTAATTGGATCCCCTCTCCTCAAGAGACCAGTCAGGAAGTAAATTTCTTCAGTCATTGGAGTCACTGAATTCCCCTCGACCATAATTTCCTCTGCGTCAGGATGCTAGTAATCTATCAAATCATTCAACAACCTAGGTTGTGCACTCATAAACAGACACTGGAAGAAATTTAACAACCCACATTGTGATAAAACAACGATAGAAACATGGACTTATGAGACCAAAAAATCAATGTCCTCATGCTCCCTTTCTCTCCAATGAAAGTACATCCTACAAAATGAAAAATTCATGGAGAGTTAACTCTTTCCTTTTCATTTTTTTCCACTTATTTGAGGGTGTACGCGGGTTGTCTTGGTGACAGTCATGTGTGCACGTGGGAAAATTATCTTCTACCCGTGTGTACACGTGAGTTGTTCTTGGACAGCTCACGTACACATAGGGCCGACCTCGTTAAAGGTCAGCGCCCCCCTCAAAAAAAAAAAAAATGCAAACAAAGAAGAATGAAAGGTAGGAGGGGCTAGTTTGTACTTACTTGGTCCAAATAGAAGTTTGTTTCGTCCATTGAAGCTCCCAGAATCAACTCTTTTGGAAAAGGGTTGTTTTTGGATTTCTTGTCAATTCTCAAATTACAATGGTGATAATGAGCTGCCAACTTCTATTTATAGACTTTTTGGTCCCTTTTTGTCATTTTTTTGGACCCTTTTGTCATTTTCTCTAGCTTGAAAATCATTTACTGTGGTTCTTGAGTTTCTTAGGGGATGCTACTATAAGTGTTACTTTGGGTATATTGGATTTTTTTTTTTTGAGATTTGGGTCATTTTTTAAAGGTCTTTTGGTAAAAAAAAAAAAAAATCCAACTTTGTGCGTGTAAGATAGGATTCCACCTCCACTTGTTGCACCTCGTTGTCTTTTTTTCTTTTCCATAGGATCAATCCCACCGAGTTGTGACACAGAACCCTCACTCCTACTCTAGAAGTGTCATAATTTAGTGGTAGATCCTACCTTCACATCAATACCCTAGGTAGATCATGGTTGCATTTTGGTGTCCATGCTATCGCTAATGATTATAGGCATGGGAGTCCTTTTTTAGTCGTTCATGATTACAATTTTGAGCCTCACTTGCATAATTCCTTATTGTTGTTGACCTCAACCTCAAGACTCCGAAAAAAAATAGGTCTCCATTTAAGCCCTTTTCACACCCTTGAAACATGAAAAGATTGACGACCGATCTTGTTGCCCTTCTTGCTCGCCCAAACTAAAATTCAAAGGCATGTCTATCAGGCGGTAGTTTATCCCTTTTTGATCCGGATGGTCATTTGTAGGAAAAAAGGTATACTCTAGGATCCTAAGTTCTCTAGAAGAGTATTCTCAGGTATAAGTTTAACGATTTTTTGAGCCTAAGGGACTAAATTTATGAAAAATGAACCCCCACAGAGTCCATAGTTAAGCTCTTTTCAGACTCCTTAAAATTGAAAATATTGTCGAGTGACCTTGTTTCTTCACACTCGTTAAATTGGTCAAGAAGAACACCCCTTACGGAGTCCATAATTAATATTTTTTTAGGCTCTTTATACACAAGACTTTTAGCACTTTGCCTCTGTGTCTTGACACCTTGACCCATAGAGGATTTTTCTCAAGTGATCGTTTCCTGCATATGTCCCCTTTCTCTGAGCATTAGTGTGTTCCTTGTGCTTGGAACTAGTATGTCTGCGACACTCGTTCCTCCTTTGTAACGTAGCATTCTTTTATTCTTTATCAAGATTTCCAAAATTATTGAAAAAGACAAAAAAAATCAAATATACCCCAAAAAGAGGAAGGGAAAAGTATTTTATTTTTATTGGCAACACAACGAGTCACCCTTGGAAAAAGAACATCCCTCTGTTTGTTCATCAAACCCTAGGATTTAATAAGACCTTAGAAATGTTTCTTTGTATATAGAGTTGTGTCCTCCTCCATTTGGTTATCCTTCCAAACATATGGAGAGTTCAGGTTGCCTCATGCATCATGAACTTATGTCAATGCCATGTTTCTTGAGTCTCATCATTTGTCATTCTTTTTTCCAAGAGAAGTCTTACTAAACTTCAGTCGGCCCTTCTGCGGTTTGTCTCTTGTCCACATGCCCGACCATGCTGAAAGACCAATCAAGTCCTTGTTCAAAATTAAAGAAGGTCTCTTCTTGATCACCGACATCCTCTTGTCTATTTTTGATGAGTCGTTGAAGACCTCTGGTTAGTGAATTTGTACATTCATATTACACTCCTACCTGAGTTTTGAATATTTTGAAGTTGTTACTCAAGCTCTGAAGACCTCATCTCCAGCCATCAGGCATCATTGACTTCTTGAATATGGATACTATACATGTATATATTTTTATTTTGAGATGTAAATCCATTGTGTATTGATTGTTGCTACACTTTAGATAGTTATATGACATGGATATGCAGTGTATTTGATTGGCAGCCATGATTTTATTTCATCCCGAGCATGGGTATGCCCACCTCGGTGAGACAAATTTTTATTTTTGCAGATGGCACCTCCTAAACTCTGGTCCCTGGGCTCACTCGCTTCGTACATTGGTGAATATTTGTAATTTATTTCATCCATCAGATGCTCTTATGACCTCACACATTAGGGGGCATCTTTTATAACCCTAAATTTCACCAGACATGCATAGCTGGCATCAAGCCATCTTACTTGCTATCTTTCCCAAGCCCTCATTGAACAACTCTGCTAAAAACCATATTTTTGAAGATGTACATGCCATACACCACTATTTCCCATGTACACATTCTTTCTAAACCACTACAGCCTGTGTACACTCACAAAAGCATGAAAAATAGAAAGCGGCATAAGAATACAAACTTTCAGGTACATTTCCTAAACCATTTGACCTCCCATAGCTGGTCACCCAACTGAATACCTATCCCTTTTTGGCCTATAAAAGAATGGTTTGGGGTCCCATTCAAAAATATAAGCAAGAGAGTAAAGAAAATCTTCCCATTTCAGTATTCCCCCTTTGCCCCAATATTCTGCAACCATATTGTGAGTTTTGAGCCAAAATTCCTTCTTCCTCCTTTGCAACTCCTTGCCATTTCCCTAGAGAGAACTGAAGAGGAGAAGAATATGTGGAAGAATTTGGTGCATGGTGAAGAGGAGCCCAGGACCAATTTCGAGGAGCATTTTCTAGTCTCATATTGTAAGTGACTTTTTGTAAGATTAATATAAAGAAGTACTTTTTCTGTCTCGCCAAATGATGTCTTAAATCTTTATGATTTGCTTACATTTATATAATGATGTCTAACCCACTAATCCTTATATAAAATGCATGCTTGTAGTTTCTTGTTTGTCTTTTGGTGAATGAAGGTTGGCCTTGTGAGGAGATCTATAGTCAAAAAATAACTAAGCGCAAAGGGATCGACACCGGACACAGAGTTCAAGGTAGGCCTACCAGATACCTAGATTTTTCTTTCTATGTATGATTGTGGGGTTATGTCAAAATTCTTGTTAAAATTAGGAGACTTTATACTGTGAGCTCTGCCTACATTTTAGAACCCTGGTGTAGTCCGTAGAGGGGTTTCGCCGCTATAGCACTAATATGTCGTTTAAAGAGGTGATTTTCTTTGGTGGGGATTTTGGTGTCTTCTAGGTGAACATGGTGCCTTGTTTTAAGTGAGTGTTCATCTAGGGAAGAGGTGTGGATGTGTTCATTCTTAATTTCAAATCCATGCTCTTTTATCCTAATTTGCAAGGAGCGACCAGTTTCACCGATGTAGCATTTCCCTAGATCACCCCAAGGATCTACGGTCTACCAAAATATCACAAAGATGATATTCCTCTTCGACCCATAATGAATACCATATGTTCACCAACCTATGAGCTAGCTAAACACATAACCAATATCCTTATACCCTTAGTAGGCCACACTAACTCTTTCATTAAAGACTCAAATGAATTTATTAATATCATTAAAAATGAAAAGGTAAGGCCTCAAGACACCGTCATAAGCTTTGATGTAGTCTCCCTTTTCACAAAAATCCCCTTAGATGAAGCTATTTAGATTTTCAAAGAAGTCATCGATTCTGAAACATCTAACCTAGTTGAGGTCTTCCTGTGCTCCACTTTCTTTAGTTACCAAGGATAATTCTCTGAAAAAACCAGCGGCATAGCAATGGGATCCCCATTGTCCCCCATTGTTTCCAACCTTTTCATGGAAATTTTTTAAAAGAAATCCCTGGAATCCTATCCCCTAAAACCATTAAGGTGGAAAATATATGTTGATGACACCAATGTTCTTTGGCCCCATGGGAAAGTAGAACTACATAATGTTTTTCAACACCTAAACAACATATCCGATGATATAAAATTCATAATGGAACTCAAAGAGAATGATAGAATCCCCTTTCTAGACGTTCTTATCAAAAGGGAAAGTAATGGGGTTATAGGACATGCGGTTTGTAGAAATAATACACACACTGAGAACTATCACCATGCAAACTCCCATCACCACCCCAACTAGAAACTAGGTGTCCTAAAAACCTTAGCCACTAGAGCCATAAGAATCTCTGATGAATCACACCTAGATAAAGAAACAAATCACCTCACCAAGACTTTTAAGAACATAGGTTATAAACACAAAGACATTAAGAATGCAATTAATAGAGCCCTGGAAAAGACTCGTGATAATCCCAACATCCCCAAAGACCAGAACCCTAATAGAGGTGCGTGCCTTCTTTACATCCAAGGAATGACCAATAGGATTGCAAGATTCCTCAAAAAAAAAGATATTAAAACCTCCTTCAAACCACTTGAAACCATCAAACAGAGTATGAGATCCATCAAATAGAAACTTGACCCTCACAATGGCAAAGGAATCTACAAAATAGAGTGCTCATGCGGGAAATGCTACATCGGTGAAATTGGTCGCTCCTTCTATATTAGGATAAAAGAGCATGGAGATGACATTAAGAATGAACGCATCCACACCTCTACCCTAGCTGAACACTCCCTTAAAACAAGACACCATGTTCACATAAAAGACACCAAAATCCTCACCAAATAAATCACCTTTTTAAATGGCATATTATAGAAGCTATTGAAATCCGAAAACATCCTAGTAACCTAAACAAAGATAGTGGGTTAGAACTAAGAAAAAATTGATTCCCTTTAATCCATAGAAACAACAATAATCATTAATATTTATACAATCTAAATACTTTTAATTAATTTATTCCTCCTAATTATAAATCACACCCTAACAAAAACACTTATTAAATAAACAACTTAAAGAATATTAGAATAACATTAAATATTAATAATGACCTAATTTAAATATAACTTAATACCTAGAACATAATTGATTAAAATTTAAAAATTTATAGCCTTAAATCCTCTTAATAACATTATGGAGAACCAAAAAACTTAATAATATAAATAAATACCAATAGTTAAATCCCACTATTTCATTAATACAATAACATTAAGATAAGAACATTAAATTAATAATAGTTTAGAAAAAACCCTAAAACTTAAATAACCAAAATATGAAACCCTAATAAAACTTTAAAAGAATTAATCATATAATTTTACTAAGAAAATTAACCGACACCTAGGTTTTCCCCACACTTCCAGTATTTAAATACCAACTCTTCCCTTCATATTAACCCAAGCTCATTGTCCTGAAGATGGATCATGTTTTGGATCCGAAACATCGATAGTATATTGACAAAATTGTGGCTAATCCAATCAACAATGAAATTCCCAACTACAGAAATCTCATTAATCAAAGATTCATTTATTTAGGTAGCGTTTCCCAGTAGAGGTTTGAGGGTCAGGGATGCCACAGTGTGAGTACCATAAAAACCCTTGGCACACCACTGAAGAATGTCGCTCCAATCAGTCACTAGTGGTCGAGATGAAGGCTTCTGAGTCAGAGGTCGATTCTGATTCCAAATCAAATCTCGAAGGAGGGAAGAAAATTATTGATTATTATCCCAGTGCCACTGTTACTATGACCAAAATCCATCTAAGTGAACCAGAAGAACTAGAGGAAGGGGAACGCCTCTTTCACTCACATATGTGGGTAAGGGGGCTCCACTTCATTTCATTATTGATAGCGGCAGTCAAAAGAACCTGATTTCAGCAGAGATCGTCAAGCGGCTGGACCTACCAACGACACTGCACCCGCAACCCTACACCATTGGCTTCCTTCATCAAGGAAGAGATCTTTGTGTCAGCCAACAATGTTGTCTACCCTATGACATCGAGCCTTTCAAAGATGAGGTATTGTGTGATATTTCTCCCCTTGAATTTTATGATTTTCTTTTAGGAAAACCATATTTGTGGAAGCATCATGTTGTGTATGATTATAGACCCCACAGTGTTATTATTACTTTGGGTAGACAATTGTACATGATACCAAAGGTAGCGCCGCTTACTGCCATTTCTTTAATCTCTTCTAAGAAATGTAGTAAGTTCATTTCATAGACCAGGAATTTCTTCTTCTTTGTGATCCGTGCTCATAGTAAGTAGAAGTTCACTGCCACATCTGTGGCCTCTACATAGAGCCTCTCTTTGTAGCATCAGCAAGTGTATGGGATTGTGGAAGAATACAAAAACATCTTCTCCTCACCCATTGAGGTACTGATGCACTGTCAAGTCAAGCATATGATTGATATGACCCCTAGTGCACCTCTACCTAATGGACCAGTCTATCGTCGCTCATTGATGGAAAATGACAAAATCAGGCATTAGATCCAAGAGCTTCTTCAAAAGGGGAATTTCATACCCATATCCTCCCCTTGCGAAATCTGGATTGTACGATTGATGACCTTCTTGGCTAACTCAAAGGGGAAAATTCCTTTATCAAGATTTACCTAAAGTCTAGCTACCACCAGGTTCCCATCGAACCAACTAATTTATGGAAGACAACCTCAAAATATAAGGAAGGCCTCTTTGAATGGCTAGTCATGCCCTATGCCCTTTGTCTTAACAAATACATCGGCCACTTTCATGAGGTTGACGGATGATGTATTTCAACCCTTCACCAACTCCTTTGTGGTGGTATGTTTGGATGACATCCTCATCTTAAATAGAACTTGGGAGGAGCACATGCGGCAAATTCAACGGGTTTTCAACACTCTGCGACAACACAAGCTATATGCCAATTTGGAAAAATGTTCTTTTGGCATGAACATGGTCCAATACTTGGGCTATGTTGTTGATGAGAATGGGATACATTTTTATCCAACTAAGATCCAAGTCATCTATGACTGGCCAACCCTAATCACACTAAATGAGCTTCAGAGCTTCTTGGGACTAGCCAAATTCTACCAAAGGTTCATGTTGGAATTATCCCATACTGCATGCGCCCTCATCCAGATGACGAAGGGTGGTGGAAGTGAAAATTTCATCTGGTGGAAGGAACAATAATGAGAATTCAATGATTTGAAGCATTGTTTATGCTTAGCTTCAGTACTCTCCTTACCTGATATGAAAAAATCATTTGAGATTGAGACTGATGCATCTGACTATGTTGTAAGCGCAATTCTCACTCAACACAACCATTTGGTGGCATACCATAGTGAGACACTCTCAGATACTTTCTGGAAATACCCCACCTATGACAAGGAAATTTATTCCATTGTACAAGTATGTCGTCAATAGAAAAATTACATTATGGGAAAGGAGATGATAATCCACACTAATCACAAGCCTCTGCAGTTCATACAGACACAGGGGAAATTGCAAAACGACCATCATCAGAAGTGTTCCACCTACCTAAAACAATTCTATCTCAACATCAAGTATAAGACATGGATCTCAAAGCATTTCATTGACTTCCTCAGTCGAGTTCCTGTGGTTTCACTCACCAATGTGCTCCATTCCTATGGACATAAGGCATATGAGTGGCCCCAACTTTATCAACAATATTCAGACTTCGTCACCACCTATCAACTCTTGGGTACATGCGCAAATGTCACTTATTTTTCGTATTCAAGACAGACTATTATTCCATCTAGGACATATTGGTGTTCCTACAAGCAAGCATGAAAAGTTGATATGGGAATACCACTACAGTGGGATGGAAATACATTTTAGCATGGATAAAATTGTGGTTGTTCTTCAGAAACATTTTTATTGGCCAAAACTTTGACAAGATGTTGGCAAGTATATCAGATCTTGCACTGCATGTGCCATTGCCAAACCAACCATCAAGAAGCAAGGCATATACACCTCTCTTCCTACTCCCAAGAAGCCTTGGGAATCTGTATCAGTAGATTACATGTCTGGCCTTCCATCCACCAAGCAAGGAAATTACTGTGTATTTGTGTTCATTGATCGGTTTTCAAAGATGGCCATCGTCACAGCTTGCAAGAAGAATATCAAAGTGGAAGATACTTCCAAGCTCTTCTTTGAACGAGTGTGGGTCCATTTTTGGATACCATAGACAATCATCTCCGACCAGGACAATAGGTTCCTCAACACATTTTGGTTGATTCTATGGTCATTGTTGGACACCAAGATCACTATATCCACTTCTTTCTAGCCCCAAACAGACGGCCAAATAGAGGTTCTCAATCAGATGATTATTCATATCCTGCACATGTACAACTCTAAGCATCCACATACATGGGATGAGAGTCACCGCTATGTTCAACACAGTTACAACAGGGCTCTCCATAGCTCCATCGGTCATAGCCCATTTTAGGTGGGGTTGGGATTCCAACCCTTAGGTCCCATGGATGTTGCACTACCTCTTTCCACCACACAGACAAACGCTTCCCATGTTCAGTGTAAGACCGACAAAGCCACTAGATTCATTGAGAGGATTCATCACATCCACCAACAAGTCCTTGAGATTTTGCAGAAATCCAATTCTAAGTACAAGTAGTGCCATGATCAACAAAGGGTACCACACCAGTTTTAGGTTGGCAACAAAGTATGGTTACATTTGTAGAAGGAAGGTTTCATGGGGCCCCATAGGAAGCTTCAACCACTTTTATATGGGCCTTACACTATCACCAAGGATGTGGGTAGCAATGCTTTTAAGCTCAACACTCCACCCTTCCTTGGTCTTCACCTAGTGTTCAATGTGGACCTCCTTCGGTCATATTTTACACCATTATTGGACACCTGAGAGATCGTAGAATAAATGAAACCAACATAGCTCAACCCTGAATGCATGGAACAAGCATCTGCTAATCAGATAGTGGAAACACGAGTCAAGGGCACTCGTTAGCAAAGGATCCAGCTGATCCAGGTGGATATCGGAGGCCACCCACCTTTTCCAAATGGCTCAAAACAGTTTTCTGGCCATTTTGGCAATTTACTATTTTTAGCAGGTTTTCACTTCCGGGGCCA
>JASDQU010739937.1:172661-185164 GCA_032191745.1 Picea mariana
GGATCAACAGAGATAAGGAGAGATTTCATAAAGTAAGTACATCATCCTTCTTCTCTTGTCCATTCAATACTTTAGAACTAGGGAAAGAGTAGTATTATGTCACAGTTTGTTCCAGATCCAGGTGGATCTGGGGAGATTGGTCTGTGTCCGCACTCACGAATTTATCCTTGAACAATCCTCTTCAAATCTCTTATTCTACCATCTTTACTATTGTCATCAATGACAAGCATTCACTGCATTCTGTCCACTGAATTTGCCAACAGAAAATTCCTTTATCAAGATTTACCTAAATTCTGGCTACCACCAGGTTCCCATCGAACCAACTGATGTATGGAAGACAACCTCAAAATATAAGGAAGGCCTCTTTGAATGGCTAGTCATGCCCTTTGTCTTAACAAATACATCGGCCACTTTCATGAGGTTGATGGATGATGTATTTCAACCCTTCACCAACTCCTTTGTGGTGGTATGTTTGGATGACATCCTCATCTTAAAGAGAACTTGGGAGGAGCACATGCGGAAAATTCAACGGGTTTTCAGCACTCTGCGACAGCACAAGCTATATGCCAATTTGTAAAAATGCTCTTTTGGCATGAACATGGTCCAATACTTGGGCTATATTGTTTTTGAGAATGGGATACCTTTTGATCCAGCTAAGATCCAATTCATCTATGACTGGCCAACCATAATCACACGAAATGAGCTTCGGAGCTTCTTGGGACTGGCCAACTTCTACCAAAGGTTCATGTTGGAATTATCCCATATTGCATGTGCCCTCATCTAGATGACCAAGGGTGGTGGCAGTGAAAATTTCATGTGGGGGAAGGAACAATAATGAGCATTCAATGATTTGAAGCATTGTTTATGCTTATCTTTAGTACTCTCCTTACCCGATATGAAAAAATCATTTGAGATTGAGACTGATTCATATGACTATGTTGTAGGTGCAATTCTCACTCAACACAACCATTTGGTGGCATACCATAGTGAAACACTCTCAGATACTGTCTGGAAATACCCCACCTATGACAAGGAAATTTATTCCATTGTACAAGTCTATCGTCAATAGAAAAATTACATTTTGGGAAAGGAGACGATAATCCACACTAATCACAAGCCTCTGCAGTTCATACAGACACAGGGGAAATTGCAAAACAACCATCATCAAAAGTGTTCCACCTACCTAAAACAATTCTATCTCAACATCAAGTATAAGACATGGATCTCAAAGCGTTTCATTGACTTCCTCAGTCGACTTCCTGTGGTTGCACTCACCAATGTGCTCCATTCCTATGGACATAAGGCATATGAGTGGCCCCAACTTTATCAACAATATTCGGACTTCGTCACCACCTATCAACTCTTGGGTACATGCGCAACTGTCACTTATTTTTCGTATTCAGGACGGACTATTATCCCATCTAGGACATCTTGGTGTTCCTACAAGCGAGCATGAAAAGATGATATGGGAATACCACTACAGTGGGATGGCAAGACATTTTAGCATGGAGAAAATTGTGGTTGTTCTTCAGAAACATTTTTATTGGCCAAAACTTCGACAAGATGTTGGCAAGTATATCAGATCTTGCACTGCATGTGCCATTTCCAAACCAACCATCAAGAAGCAAGGCATATACACCTCTCTTCCTACTCCCAAGAAGCCTTGGGAATCTATATCAGTAGATTACATGTCTGGCCTTCCATCCACCAAGCAAGGAAATTACTGTGTATTTGTGTTCATTGATCGGTTTTCAAAGATGGCCATTGTCACAGCTTGCAAGAAAAATATCATAGTAGAAGATACTTCCAAGATCTTCTTCGAATGAGTGTGGGTCCATTTCTGGATACCACAGAAAATCATCTCCGACCAAGAAAATAGATTCCTCAACACATTTTGGTTGATTCTATGGTCATTGTTGGACACCAAGATCACTAAATCCACTTCTTTCCACCCCCAAACAGACGGCCAAATAGAGGTTCTCAATCAGATGATTATTCACATCCTGCACATGTACAACTCTAAGCATCCACATACATGGGATGAGAGTCGCCCCTATTTTCAACACAGTTACAATAGGGCTCTCCATAGCTCCATCGGTCATAGACCATTTTAGGTGGGGTTGGGATTCCAACCCTTAGGTCCCATGGATGTTGCACTACCTCTTTCCACCACACAAAAAAACTCTTCCCATGTTCAGTCTAAGACCGATAAAGCCACTAAATTCATTGAGAGGATTCATCACATCCACCAACAAGTCCTTGAGATTTTGCAGAAATCCAATTCTAAGTACAAGTAGTGCCATGATCAACAAAGGGTAACATGCCAGTTTTAGTTTGACAACAAATTCTGGTTACATTTGTAGAAGGAACGTCTCATGGGGCCCCATAGGAAGCTTCGACCACTTTTATATGGGCCTTACACTATCACCAAGGATGTGGGTAGCAATGATTTTAAGCTCAACACTCCACCCATCCTTGGTCTTCACCCAGTGTTCAATGTGGACCTCCTTCGGTCATAATTTACACCATTATTGGACACCTGAGAGATCGTAGAATAAATAAAACCAACACAGATCAACCCTGAATGCATGGAACAAGCATCCGCTAATCAGATAGTGGAAACACGAGTCAAGGGCACTCGTTAGCAAAGGATCCAGCTTTATCGGGTTGTTAAGGAAGGGAAACTCCTACACCAAGGAAAGTGGATCACTTGGGGCCAAATCCAAAAGAAGTTTCCTCATCTGATGGGAGAACTCAACGCAATGGAAACCATTGCTTCCTAAGGGGGGAGGATTGATCCAGGTGGATATTGGTGGCCACCCACCTATTCCAACTGGATCCTCTTGTCCATTTTTGTTCACCACATTATTATATACTTCTTTGTAATTGTGGGTTCTACACTTCTGGGGTTGACTGAAACCCTACACATCCTCCAGTTGGATATTGGTTGCCTCTCGCCTAATCCAACTAGCTTATTTTGTATGTCTGCATGTTAGCACATCTTGTTGTACTTCTAGGGCCGTTTTGGGGCCCTAAACATCATTTTTTTGGCTCACCATAGTCAAAATGTAAACAGACTCATAAATTTGACAGCGGAATGTATAGTTCTCTGAAAGACCTTTCCAATGGGCTATCACATGCCTAAAACGAAGGTCGTATGCAAACGTTACGACCCCAGGAAGTTGAGCTACCAACTTACCCAAAGGGCCTACATGATTTTTGGTGTTTCACCTTCTAGGGTTAGGTTTTTGAATGTATAGGTTTTTTGCATTCATGAGTAATATAAAAAAGGCCTCTAGAGCCTCATTGTAATCATTCTGCTCAGATATATGCGCGTAGCAGCCACATCTCTTCTCAGAGATAGCTACCACCATTCGACCAAGTGTTTCAATTCTGCAATTTTACAATTTCAGCCTATTTCATTTATTTAATAGAAATTTTTTAGGTCATGGTTTAAAAAATGTTGCAATTTTAACCTTGGAAAAATTATTGTACCAATGAAAGCACCACTTTCTTATTCAAAGGTGATTTTAAGGTTTTGGTTGCAACACACTAGTTCTTAAGGATATGGTTTCAAACATATCATAATTTTAAAGTAGAAAAAAAGGTGTTATTGGAAAGAAAACATTCTCTTTCATTTTAAGGGATGATTTTATTAGTTTTATGTGTTTTTTAAGGCCATTGTTGGATAAGGTTATACTTTTAACCTTGAAAACAAAGTATGTTATTGGTAGCACCAATTTTCAACTTAGGGGTAGATTTTGAGTTTTTTAATGCAAACATATAGGTCTGTAAGGGTAGAGTTCTCATTTTGAAGTGATAATTCTCGTTATGTAAGTAAAATGTGCTCATTTACTCAATGTTGAATGTGGAAAATTTGAGCAATCCATCCATACTCAATGAGAAAAATGAAAGTTGGAGCATACAAAAACCCTAACCCTAACCCTAGATAACCAATGACATGTTAAAACCTTCACTACAAAGAAAAATAGGACGTCCATTCCTATTGTAATGACTCATTGTTCCATAGTTGAATAGAGAAAAATATTGGGTGGATTTAAATTCCATAAGAAAAAAGAAAGCCTTGATCCTTCATTTTCTTACTAGGTTTTCCCACCTTTGATTTCCTAGGGTACATTTCATGTTCAATGTGTTAAAAGTATTCTTTATTTTTAATCATAAAAAATCATTGTATAATAGGGTGTAACCTTGTGATATTTGCAATATCATTTAGGATTTGTTGTGATTCACTATGCAATGAGACACTATGTCTTTGTTAGTCATTGGTGTAAAGCAACCTACAAACTATTTGTGGGTCCAAGTTGGAGGCTTTGAAAAAACATTTTGAGATGTTATGCAAAGTAGAAACCATATGAGATCTAGTCTACTCCATTTATGATTAAGGAGTCATTCATCTATTTAAAATTTATCATCTCTATCGACTCACTCAAATCACTTGAATGGGGAATTGGATTTAGTTATGGTTTCGACAGTCGAAAAGGGGTGGAAACAAATTATATATTTTTTGGATGAGAGTGTTTGCACAATAAGGTATGCACTATGTAGGTCAATTCAACACTATTATGCGCTATGTAGGTCAATTCAATAGTGTTGAGATACTCATTTTGAGGTGTGACAAAATCACTAATACCAATAAATTGTCCTTGAAAAACCAAGGGGAAATCCTCCACACCCGTTGCAATAGTGGCATGCTTTTCCCAAAAAGGAAGACACAAACCATGAAAGAAACACAATGGAAACCACTCACAAATCAAATGAAACAATAAAGATTCTAAATTAATTTAATATATATTATATATATATTACGAACAAGCTTTTTATGGTAATAAGTAGTTTAAAAGTTTTATCTTTTGGCTATTTTTTGGCAATGTTTTTTTTTTTATTTTGCTGGAAATTCGGTGATGAATGGTTAGATATGAAGATTTGAGTGGCTACATTTATATAATCCCAGTGCCTCAGGGGTTTTCAACACGCTGAATCCATTTATGCATTCAAGAGTGCAATTTAAACAACAAAAAAATGAATTTATCCAAATTTGCATCGTCGGATTCCTGCTAAAAAAAACCCAAAAGGTAGAACATTTAGCCAACGCCTTTATGCTAATAGCACAAAGTCATAGAATACTCGAGGGTTCTATGCATTGGTAAGTGGGCAACTGCATTTAATATTTTCAGGTACATATAGGGTGGCAAATGTGATAATGTGCCTTATGGCACTGGTAAGTGTTGACTTGAGACTCTATTATGCTTGTGTTGTTTTTACAGAGCCTCAAACTTCCAAGGAACACCAATCAATTAATTTGATTTGTCATCCCTCATGCTTGAGAAAATATGCACAAGGAGACTCCTCCAAGGGTCAAAGCACAATGAAATGTTGCAACCTTAAATTGCTTTTGAAATTAAGGCCATGTCACACTCTTGCTTTATTTGGCAATGATCACACTAAACAACAAACATAAATTCCATGGGAACTCTGCATGGACCGATTATACACGTGCCACTGACGATCTTTCAATGCATCCCACATAGACTTAAGGCGCAAATGCATTGGTAGATATGGTGCCTAAATGAATTTTTTTCACGCATGACGTTAGTCATATCGAAACCTATAAACCCATAAGGCAATATGATATTCATCCAAATCGATCCACCTGTACAGTGTTCACTTTCATTGTAGAAGAAGTAGCGGAGTAGGAGTAAGGACACTAATCAAGATGGAGGGAAAATAAAACACAGAAGAAAACCAATCAAAGAAGAAGATCCTGTTGATAACACCTTATCAGTTGGGTGCCTTCAGCTTGTCTCATAGGTACCAATAATCAATCTTCTTCTCTCCCTTTTCTGATTTCATCTTGTACTCCTTTTAACAACATAGTTTGAGTTTGCTAATACTGGAAAGGGCTATGGTAGGGTGGTTTTGGCATCGTTAACCAGAGATAGATTCTACAAATACATACCCTAACCACACGCTATCCTATATTATTCTCGAGGACTTCTCATTGCAGAAGCTATTGGCGTCTCTAAATCTTCCCAAGGGTAGGGTAACATTTTATATGTCAGATACGCATAATAAGACAAGTGCTTGTTATGATCCTTTTTTAATTAGAACCCCAAATGATGACGACCATGATGAGACTTAGAAATAATGGAGAATTAGTTGCAGTGATTAGTTGAGGTTGGCCCCAACCGTTTCCAACCATATGTCATCATGTACTTATATCTTGTAATTCTCATTGATTAATTGACCAAAGCTTGGCTTTGCTTCCCCGACCTCCATGTTTTTGGACTCAGTTTACATTCTCATTTATTAAGTTGGTATCAGAGCCGAGAAGGAGAGATCACTGCTTCTATTTGAAGTTTATTGTTGGAGAGTGTGTCCAGAGTGTAGTGTGGAGGAGCCCGCGTAGATCAGGTGTGAAGGAGAATCACTGATAGAGCGCTGAGATATTCGTTGGAGGGTTCTGTTGGGCCCCAACAACTCCTCTTATATTTTTACAAAATTTAAAGGGGCCCCATTAGAATCTTGATCATTATAATGAGCTACAGAATCAACCTTTTCAAATAGTTCCATACCTTGGCTTGCTTTGAGAAAAACTTAATACATTCACTATATTATGAGACATTCATCACAAGAATATATGTCAAAATTTAGAAACGAGGATAGAAATCTCAATTTAAACAAAAACTTTAATTTTTATCAACTGTTTAATTTTGCTTAAATTATGATTATGTGTTCATTCTTTTTCTCATTAGCAAGTTTGACAATTTTGAATAATGGGTTCAATACTTCATCAAATAATATCTTGGTTGGTTTCTCATTTTCACAAAATCATTTGGTGGGATTAATTAATTAAATTCTTTTTTCATTTTGCATCTCATTTCAAAATAAAAATAATTATCTATCATTTGTTTGATTTTGTGAAAACCCAAAATTAATATTTTTCTCATCTCCATCAACTTGAAGCTTCTATAATTTTAAGATGATATTTGAATGAAAAATATAAACAATGTTTGTTTATAACTTATAGTTAGTTTAAATTCATTTTAATTTTATTGTTCTAGTTTTATTCACAATTTTTATGTTATTAAATTAGGTTTCTTTTTGTTTCATAGGTTTATATTATCAGTTATTTGGTATGGATCTAATCATGGCTTGATTTTATTATCTAAATGCGTTCAAGATGATTGATCCAAAAATAATATTGGATTGTTGCAAATAAATTTATGAGCAACAACAAATAAAATTTGGAAATGTGTCAAAAATAGACAGATGATTTTTGCAATACTGCTTACAGCCAAATAGTGAGGAATCTGAAGAAACGGTTGAAAAAACATCTCCAAAATGGACCCATTTAGCTTACGCACGGGAATTTTCCCAAACAAATTCATGATTTGAGAGATATTTGTGTCTATTTACGAGAAAAATTTTAGGTGGCAGAAATTATTAGTCACGCCCAAAATATTCATTCATTGTATAAATATATGAGAAAGTTCAGAGCCAGAGGGATCCAAGAAAAAGAGAGGAGGATTTTTATCCTTTCTCTTTTGTATATTATTTCTTTTGTAAACTTTTTTTCTTTTCAAATGGAGTAACGGATGGTTGGGATCTTTGGGAGAATGGACAAGTATTTTCAAAGAAGAATATGGAATTCCAAGTTGCTTAATGGCTTTTGTCCTGTGAGTAAAATGGTTTTATTTTCATTATAATATCTTCATATTCTTTGAATAATTGATTATGCATTGATTTAAATTAGCTTTAGTTTGTTTTATCAATACATGGTTAATTGATATCATTTATATATTAATTTTTTCAATCTTTAAGAGTCTATTATCCCAAAAGTTCTTCCTTGACCATATGATAAACATATTTTGTTGAAACTATATGAGAAAATAGTTTACTCTTTGGCTTTTGTGCTTTTGTAGATTGTACAATGTTGATATTATTTCTCATATAATTTCTGAATATAAAACTTTATTTGTATTGAACTAGCTTTAGACTGCATATAATTTTTCATGTTATGTTTTCATTTATATGATTCATTATCTTTTGGTTTAGTTTATATCTTTTGGTTTAGTTTATATCAAGTATTTTGAGTTTACATATGATGCTAGATAGCTTGTAACATCATTCCTGAGAATTGAAATTTCTTTCATTTTTAGTTATTGGACATTTCAAGGTCACAAGATATATAATTATTTGTCTTTCTGTCGTTATAAACTCGCTCCAGAATATGAAACACTTCCTTGAATATATTCAGGAAGTACTATGCTTTCTTGTGTCATAGTTTTACACTTGACACAGGTTAAGAGGAGCTCATACAAATAGAGAGAGATGAATTTAGCTTAGCATTGCTGATCAATGAGAGGTTAGTAGGTGCATTTCTTTCTTTTATTCAGATTTGTTTATATATGAATGAGATGATGATTGTATTAATTAGATTTGACTGTTTCTATGTCATTGTTTCAATTGTATTTTCTTAGTATTTATTAGTTTAAAATCTTTAAACATTAAAAATATATATATATGTTCCTACTTTATCTTATTTTGAAACATTATTATGAACATTCATTTTCGCAAGATTTCAAGTAAACCTTGTAAACTGTATATAGATTTATTATAATCATTTGTATATTCACGTTTCTTTTTAATAAACACTAGTAAGTAATATATCATTTGTTAGAATCATATCTTTATATTAGTTTATTTCTTTTACTGTTTTTAGGACTTTAGTTGGCCAACAAAGACATTAAACCCATCGGGTCATTTCATTAGAAACAACTTGCGTTATTTAGACAACCCCGGTCTGGATTTGACCTTCCAGTTGACGGTGTGTCACTTATGCCCGTCAACAAATGACACTAGAAGGAGGGCCAAGGTAAATTTAATGATTAAATGTTTTACCCCTCCGCCTTTCATAATTCCAGATTTGTAAATTCTTCTTTTGTGTCATCTTGAAATGCACTAGAAGGCAGGTGAGACTAACAAGCTGGCCTTGTGGGAGTCTTTATTTTGAATTTTTTTAATTCCCAATGGATCCCCAAATCACTGTGTTGGAACATGCTTTCCACTTCTCATTACCCGATATTCCCAATGAGATAGTCTCTTGCTTGTCCAAACTCATCTTTGATGGTGGGGGGAATGTGTCTACAAAACACCATCTTAACAAGTTTTGGTGTGAAGGCATCTAGCATGATATTTCTAATTTAAAGGTTTTATGCATATTGTTCAATTTTACTTTCAGGGGTTGGATTAAACATTGGTTTGAGTCTTTTCCATCATATCACATTATTGATTGGTTTCAGTTTGTAGATGAATTTTTAGGTGCTTTTGAAAACTATGATTACAATCAATTATGTGAAGAATTTCAGACTTTACTAATCAGTGACAATTCATCTCCAGAAGGCTTTTCAACAAGAATCCATCATGTTCTCTGTAAATTTAATCTTGATGACATGTCATTTGTACTAAATATGCTCTATGATGCTTCTGTCCCTTTCATCCAGTCATATTCAATCGCAAATGATGAATTGGTTACAAATCCTATCACGCAACCGCGAGAAGAATTTTGTTCGTATGATGAGAGGAATCCATCCAAAAATTTTGAACGAGCAAAGGAGGTAGAACCTATTGAAAAGGTTCTTACTAAAAATCAAATTGGGTTTTCCTCTGAATCATTATATACTCAGACCTCGACCGTCGTGGAAGAAGATTTGATGTTGGGTCAAGGTGAATGTCCATATTCTTCTAACTCTTTCTCTAATCAGTACTTAAATTCAGTTATTGAAGAACACTTAGGTGATGAAAATGATCTTAAGCATTCTAACATTCCAATGAAACGAATTAGAGATGTAGATATGAAATTGGAAGAAGAAACCTTAAACCTTCATCCATGGATCATACCTTATCCACAGGAAATATTAGATGTTTGTCATGAAAGTTTTGAATTATCTATCATACAAGAGACAAATTCAAATCATCATATTATGTTGAAGAATTTATCACCAAAACAGAGTGAAAGTTTTAAGGAAAGTGAAGAAGAATGTCTTGAGAATATCATTCCTAAATATCATAGCTCAAAATATTATTTTCATGATTCCTTTTACTCTTTATATCCTAATCTCTTATTAGATTCTGGTGGGCATGATATTTTACCCACGGTATCTTACTCTTTTCTGTCACAGTCAGATCTTTTCGATATGCCAAGATTTAGTGAAATTAATTCCAAACATAACATTTATGAAGTCGCATTTGATGCTCTTTCACTTTCATCACTCACATGGAAAAAAGACATGTTGCAAGATGATTTTACATGATTTATTTTTGAAAAAGACAATGCACTCATTCTTATGCAGATCGAATATTCTACATTGCATATTTGTTCTTTGATTAGTTCAAATTTTAATGTTTATGCTTCACATTTTGAAACGATCAATCTCATCAAAGGAAGCATTCAAACCAATAATCTAACTGATGTCATGAATCCTCTTATGGTGTGTTCCCCATTGATATATCCATTTAATCAAAGTCATAGTTTGCATCCTAATTTTTATGAGAGGATCTTAGAATAGCTTGAAAATTTGTATCTAAAAAATCTTCATAATAAAGATAAAGTTGTGCTTGTTTTGTTTCTACCTAAATATCTAGGAAGTAAGCATGACATGATTTTTTTAGATCCTCCATGTGAATAAATTGATGAACACTTGAAGAATTGTCAGGAGGATGGGGCATTTCGGCCTTGGTTGATGGTTATGCCAGGTCCCCATAATATTGACAAGTTTTTCAAACTTACTTACACTCTTCCATGCCATTATGATCCATATCATGACAAGATTGTAGAATGGTTGGAGGATTCAAAAATCAAGAAGTTTCAAAGGAATGGTAAGGTCGTGCATGTTTTGTTTTTAAATTAATATATAGGAGGTAAACATGACATATTTTTTTTGTATCTGCAAATACTACATTCTTTTATTCTGATTTTCGACTTTTTATGCCTTGCAGAATTGAAGATGCTCTTGTGGTTGCATTGGAAATACGATTTTACTTAGCGTTTTGATATATTTAGTAGTTTAGAGTAGGTTTAGGAGTAGGTTTCCTTTAGTTTTATTACTCACTATTTCTCTTTGTAATAATGCAGTTATGAACACAAGTGGATACACCAAGAGAACCATAATATGAATGTTGTCAAGGAATTCCACTTTAAATCGTTTTCTCTCTTCTTTTCATTCAATATTTTATTTTTCAAAAATGAAGTAGCATCATGAAAATTTTAAATGGAAAGTAAAGAGATAAGTAAATTTGAACTGTCAATTCAACCCTGACCCAAGGTTCCACGAGTAGGAATGCTCTCATATTAATAAGGATTTTTCTATTTTCTTTTAGTCTCTTTTATTTTTAATAATAATGCTTGGTCAAAGTAACATCTCATGCATCACTATCTTAAGAAAAGAACTTGCTTGCACATGATATTTTATATGATTTAGTTCTTCCTTTATTTTATAGTGAGATGCTAGTGGATCCAAAAGCTCAAGTTTATCTTTGGCCAAAATCATTTCCTGAAAAGTTTTCTTTTGTTGTTTTGATTTTGTGTACTTCTGATTTTGAATCCCATTAATAAAATTTGATTTGGTTTGTTTTGTGTTTTTTATTTTCTTTGATTGTTTTGAATGAGTTTTCTTCTTGTTTGTCCTTTTGAATCAATATATTTATGATCAAAGAGAGATTGTCGAAGGAAGCATTCATTTTAAGACTTGTGTTTTTCAAGAAATTTGAAATAATTAAAAAAGGTCTCGATATTAAGATATAGCTCAGACAATTGATTTTTAAGTCAATTGTCACTTTCATTTTGTCCTCAAATTTTCTTTTCCAGAGTATTACACCAGAGATGTGGTTTAAATCTTTGAGAATTACGATGATCTTTAAAATTTTTATGCCATCCATATTATTAAGGAATCACTTTTAAGTGCTTCCCCATTCTCTAGATGATTTCTTAAATGAAATCTAAAATCTCTAAACCATGATAAAAAACTTTCAGTTTTGAAAGAAAATAAATAAACTATTCACATGTATTGCAATTAACCTCCAGTGTCACCCCACTCTCTTTGTCATCAATAAATCTGTAATTGTATTATTATTTAAAAGTGGCATAAGAGGGTTGGAAGCACTTAAGTGTGGGAAGTGTGTGTAAACCCGTCGAGGTACTGAACAGGCTCACTGACAGTGGATCAATAAATACATGATACCAAGACAACTTCGTCGAGGTACTGAACAGGGCTACTCGCAACAAAGCAATGTCGGGTCGAGAGGTAGCAGGTATATGATTTTAAATTAACTTTTATGGAAGTATACATCATCTGGATACAACTATTGGATGGGATTAAAGCATTTGAGTGGGTTAAATGACATCCATGTCGAGGCTATGGACGCCTGCTGGTAGCAGTGGCTCTGTCAATGGTATTTGAAGTTCTTTTATAAACACCATGATT